>JAODAL010024476.1:0-60505 GCA_025379985.1 Phyllomedusa bahiana | reverse complement strand
AAATTTTATTTTGAATTAGGAAACTCTGCCTTGGTTTCTTAAATGTATGCACGGGTTGTTGATACATGAATAATGTCAGATTTAAATACCTTGCAAATCAGCAGCCTGTCCCTTTTAATTGTGTTTCCACTATGTTTGATGTAACTTGATTGACAGTCTTTCCTGCCAATCGAACTCCATTGTTCCTTGAATTGATTGCATAAAAACAGACATTTTTTTTTAGATATCATACTGCCTCTGATGAAGCGCCTGTGAAAGAAGGTGCGAAACGTGTTAGGCTTTTAAGTTTGTTTTAATCAAGCGAAGAATAAACCCTTTGCTGTTTTAGACAATAAACAGTTTTCCTTCGCCAAAATCTCTGGCGTCCTTGATTCCACGTGCATCGGGATCCGCCATTTTGTCTATTGTATATATATTATATATATATATATATATATATATAATATATATATATATATATATATATACAGTACAGACCAAAAGTTTGGACACACCTTTTCATTCCAAGAGTTTTCTGTATTTTCATGACTACTTTCAGGACACTGGTCTAATGTCCATTCCTTGTGTTCTTTAGCCCAAACAAGTCTCTTCTGCTTGTTGCCTATCCTTAGCAGTGGTTTCCTAGACTTGTTTGGGAGGAGGACTACCTGCTTATCACTCCACCCTCAGTGCAAGCTAAAAATCCCTAATTCTAACCTTAGGGCTGGGGTTGATTACACTCAATTATTTGGCTATTTGAGCTACAAAAGTTCCTTTGGCCAAAACGGAACTGGAGTGCTTGGATTCAGGTCACATTTAACTTTTACCTGAATTTAAAGATCAACATTACTCTGTGTTTGTCCAAGATGAACATATCTTGCTGAACATAACAGGTGGCAAAGGAGGAGTAACAATGGGAAGGCGCTTTCCCTGAATAAAAATGACATGAGGGAAAAGTTAAGGTCTTAAGGTCTTAGAAAACATGCACATCTTATCATGCAGGGTTTATTATCTGAGAAGGAGACCAGGAAACTAAACTTCAGCCCAGTAAGTTGTCAATTTGTCACTCACTTTCTGGTCTTAAGTAGCTAGACAGTGACATGTGTAAAAAATGTCTCACACGCTTAACAATATATTCATCCTCACCTTTCTGCAAATTTTATTAAGGACTCCAAAATTTTCACAATTTAAATTCCATGCATTGTTGTGATAGGCTAGCAACACCACCAGAAAGCTTCAATACACAATATGACCACTTGGTGGCCACATTTAGACATATGTAACATAAACTACTCCCGACAGAGCATCGTAAAACCAAGGTTTTCTCTTTAAAGCTGCCAATCTTGTGTCTCTAATTTTGGAATATATTAAGCCAAGAGTAAAGGAAACAAAGCTTCTCATTATAGATTTGGGTTTTACAGCTCAAAAACTAAAACATTATGAGATTTTAAAAAATCTCTATCTTGTGACAGCAAACATCACCGCACTGGTTCACTGGCTGTGTCAGGAATTGAAGCTCAACCCCAATTAATTTAAATAATTTCCATTCAAAACCATTTTCTGCGTATTTTCCTTATCTCAGACAATGTCATATATTGCTTGGTATAAAGTTTCATATTCTTTGCATTCTTCAGACATCTAACAAGCGCAAGTCTCCTCCAAAAGTCAAAGCCGTAGGCGACAAGTTTGCCAACTACGTCTGTGTTCCTGTAACACATAATAGGAGAAATAATTTAAATTTTCCCTGTTTAGTGCACTCAATGTGTGTGCCCTCCTTGCTCCTGACGTCTGGAATCACACGTGTGTAACAACAATGGCGCCAACTTTACCGCACATAATATCAAGCATGGAAATAATGACAATGTTATTACTGAAATAATTGATTTAGTCTTTGAACCGCACAGCTGTGAAATGACATGGACTCAGTGTAGGCTAACATTCCTCCTGTGATACCGTCAAGAAAACCTATACATTGCACTTTCTTTTCCAGAAGATGCTAAATGTGACGATATATCAGGCAGTTCATGTATCAATCTGTGATAATCTATGTACAGGGAAGGGGGGTATTCATTATCCCTGCTTCAATGGGCCCAACAGCATACTAGAGGATCCTCCAGTGGGCCTAGATGCAATAATGCCTCTCATATATCCAGTATTTACATAGTTATTTCATATATATAGCACTGAAAAATTCTACATGAGTATCACTGCAAATCTATGATTGTAACCATTATGTTGGGCTCATATAGGGCCACATGAGAATGAAATGGTTCTTGGTCTAAAACTCACATTATTTCTTTTTTTTCCCCATAGTCTTTCTATGGGGGAAAAAGTGAGTTTTAGAGATCCAAAACCGTTTTTCATCACATAATGCCCATAATCTATATTTGCAATAGCCATTTAATATGTTTTTTCCAGTGTGGTAGGAAACCAGAAAATAATCCTGGAGTTACTTCGCTAACGTGAGGAACAACGTAACAAACTTTTTACTGAAAAGCGGCAAGATACGATTCTATTCTTGTCCTTTTTCCATTCTATCCTGTGATATTAGGTTATGCAGGGATGTTTTATCTATGTTAGGTCTGCTGTCTTCTGTTGTTTGTGCGTTAGATTTGAGTTGAAGCATTGCATAGGCAACTGCTCACAGAGATCCTATTCCGCTGACCGGACTATTATGCGCGACGCTAAGCGTTGTGAGCTACTTCTAGCTACTATAAAGCTCATTTAATTCTGGCAGTTGTAATATTGGTGAGTAGAGAAGGAAGGCCGCAACCTGGTAATGCAAACAGAGTAATGTAACTGAAGTAGAACAGGAAAGTTAATACAGCAACGCAATTCTAATAATGCTAACTGGTGCCACCGGTAGCCGGGCACTACAGCTTTCACTCTTCTGACACGTCCAATGGTGGCATACCTGTGGAGGCTCCCTCTCAGTATCCACACATTTCTGCATCACATGCGAAAACTAGTACGTCTGAACACCTCCCTGGTGTGTAGACTTTCTGGTTCAGCTAGACTGAAGGGGAAATAGACAATCAACGAGGCTATGTTTACAGCCAGGGGACTTCACGCCTAACCAGTCCTCCATTGTCTCCTCTTTTGTTCTTCACAACTATAGCTCCGTTGGGCTGACTCCTCTCACAGAATTTCCTGTATTATTATCCCTTTGGATCCCTTCCCTCCCTTGCTTCATCCTCCCCGTCTCCCTTCTTTCATCCCTCCTTTTCCCCGAGGTTTCATGCTTCCCTCCTAGCCCCGGGTGCTTCAACCGTCCCTACGCTTGGTTTCATCCCTCCTCTTCCCTCTCCTCGTGCTATCTCATCCCTATCTCCGCCCCTGGCATCATCGCTCCTTCCCGTGAGTTCAATCCTCCTCGACCCGACGGGATTCAACCGTGCCGGCACCTGGTTTCTATCCCTACCCTTCGCCCGGCTTCATCCCTCTCTCCCTGGCTTCATCGCTCCTTCCCAGGGTTCATCCCTCCTTCCCCGGTTTCATCCCTCCTTCCCCAGCTTCAACCGTCCCTCCCTGGTTTCATCCCTCCTTCCCCGGCTTCATCCCTCTCTCCCTGGCTTCATCGCTCCTTCCCCGGGTTCATCCCTCCATTCCCCCCGGTTTTCATCCCTCCTTTCCCCCGGCTTCAACCGAACCCTTCCCTGGTTTCATACCCTACCTTCCGCCGCATCATCCCTCGCTCTCACCTGGCTTCATCAGCAATCCTCTCTGCTCTAGTCATTGCGGTGTTCATCACTCTTTCCCCGGCTTCATCCCTCCCTCCCCAGTTTCATCCCTCCCCAGTTTCATCTCTTCCTCCCTGGCTTCATCCCTCTACTATGGTGACAACTAGGGTGGCTCTCTCATAACTGCTTATGATTCCTAAGCTTGATACAGTCTGTTGCAGACAGGTATATAAGCAGGTCCTGTTCTAGTCCTATATTCAATAAAATATTTATTATGAAATCTATTGTCCGATTTTCAGACTGTCCAAATTATATTGTTTGTTTCTATGTCCCTAACTATTCCATTTGGACAAGTGTTCTCTTAGAGTTTGAGTGAATAATTCTTCTTATTGTGTTGTGTCACTATTGTATTCTTAGTGACACAAATTTTAGAGTAGATCCAATGTCCTTAGGGTCAGGTTTAGGGACATAAGCTCCAGTGTTGGGGAGGCCATCGGATAAGGTTCAGGGGAGTAATCAGGGACAAGTTGAAGATAGGCGGTCAGTTATTCAAAAAAACCCTATTACTCCTCTCGTTTCTGTCATGGCAACAACCCTGTGGCACTTGCGGAATTATCACACCATTACTTTGTATCCCTCTCTCATCTTCTGCCCACTGCCCATTTGTTTAATCATCTAGTGGTGAGTATTTTTCTTTTGATTGATACCCTCTCCTATTGCTATGTCTTGTGACTGCTGATGATCTTTCCATGTTAACATATTATTCCTTCTGAGGGCCTATCCCACCAAATTGAGTTTTGTTAGAGATAATTGAGGATCAGTTAGAAATGGTAATGGTAGGATTTCCCAGCGCACATTGTCCCTGCTATACAAACTAATCATGAAATGACCACTAAAAACCAGCGATAATTTCCACTGAGTAAACCAAAAAAAGTTTCTTTCGGGAGGGTGTAGAGGGTGCAAGAAATACAATTACTCTATATTTGACACGGAGGGTTCATTTATTTTCTTATGGAGTTCGACTCTTTTGTATAAATCTGTACAAGCATCTACCTGTATATTCAGCAGGTAAGTACAATTCCACCAATACCAAATTGTTACAGTTTTGTTATATTTCAGTACTTTTAAACTTTTTTTATTTCAAAAATTTGCCTGAAAGCTCTTTTTTTTTTATTTTTTACTGGCGAACAAGTGGCTTCTATTTCATTGTTTCCAGCCTATGGACCTCATTTTCTTTTGCGGTTATAAGTATTCATGTGTTACCATAATTTTTGGATAATATGTGACTTATTGATCACTTTTTATTCTAGTGACACAAAAATTTGTATTTATTTTTATTTTTTTTTCATTGTGATCACAGAAATGGAATATGTATTGTCTTAATAGATTTAATATATTCAAATTTGTGAGCTTACAGATGTGTCAAAACTAACTATGGGTGTAATAGGGACATTGTAAGAATGGCAGACTTGGGGAAGAGCTTCTTTGAGCCTCGTGGGGGTCATGACAAACGTGGTCGGGTAATTCTACCCACAATCTAGTCCATTGTGGACGGGCCAACTCTGTGCAATGGTGCATACAGAGAGTCAGGGCACGCGGCTGCTAAAAGCGGGATCTATCGCCATTTTTTTAACTTTTTAAGACAAGATACTTAATCAACATATTCGCTTTTCTTTATTTTAGCGCATGATTTATTTTCTGACATAGTACATTATATTCAATTTCTGTTTATGGATTTATTTGAGGCGCAATTTAGTGTGCCGTGGACGTCTACTTTTAAAAATCAGAATTTAGAGAGATGATCTCACCCAGACTTTAGAAACATAGAGCCATGAGTGGAACAGGATAAGACTCCATTGGACTTTCTTATAGGTATAGTTTCTATGGCATGCTCTGTGACCTTGAACAGAAGATCATAGTTCAAGATAGAGCATGTGTTCTCCCAAAACTCCAGTCCTCACGGCTCACACCAACAGATCAATGTTTGTTCAAGGATATTCACGACGAGGAATGGCACTTGCAAAATTAAGTCACCTGGCAGCATAGATTAAACTCACGTTGTTGCAACATGCTAAGGCAAGCCAGAAAAACATTGGACCTAGTGTATGAGCGATTGTTTTTGCGGTTGGCATTATCTGAGATCGAGCGATAGTCATAGTCGGCCGTCGATCGTACAGTATCTTTTCGATGATATGGAGGAGTCATCGATATATCGAGCGATTAACACACCATTAACAAGTCTATGTGCTGTGATAGGAGCAACACACCTTTTTTCAGTTATCAACACCCCAAACAAGTGCTGGTGAAGGCATGAATTAACATCTCACAACAGTCAAATGGATTACGTGCTACAATCTATCAGGGCAACACAACTTAGGTTATAAAAGTCACAGGAAAAAAGTCAACAGACCATTCCACTATCCCTGTCCTTGTACCACTAGTCCTTACCCTTAAAACCTGCATCAACCCACAAAATTAAAAAGTGCCAGAAGGCAAATAGTACTTTCTGATATCCATCATGTTACATATATAACTTGGACATTTGAGAAATCGGTCCCTGGTACCAGGAACATGCAGCATGCAGCCCCAAACACTGCATTGAACCACGAGATTCTATAAAGATTCTGGAAAAAGTAGTCTTTCAACCACCATATTTATGTTAAACTGGACACTAACTATTATCTGTTCCGTGGGCCAACAGCATGAGCCCCAAGACCTGACTGACCCACGAAGATTTAAAAAGTGCTGGAAAAAGGGAGTCTTTTGTCAAACACCACCATATTAGTATGAACTAGGACATATACTGGTCCCTAGTACCGTGTACCCAGAATAGACCATTAAACCTGTCCTGAGTTCCCCAGAATTACAAGATCCGAGAAAAAGGAGTCATTTCATTTCAAAGAACACCATTTAAGTGTGAACTGACATTAACTAGAACTATGGTCCTGTGCCACAGCATGACCCAGGGCTCGGAGTTACAGATGGGTGCGGTTGAGTGAGCCCGAGGCAGGCGTCCTGTCCATCTATTAAACACGCAGGTTAAGAGCAATCCTGAAGATCTGCAGCCACAAATAACTGTCTTGTCTGAAGTGCAGATGTGCGTGAAAGCGGAAGTGTGATCAACTCCAGCCCTACTCAGTACACAGTCAAGACTGGGTAGCGGCGCATTGCCACCTCCGTATAAGTGCGGACAAGGTCAATTTAGTCATATCACTTGAAATACTGTGGGTTAACGCAACCGGTTACACCCAGTGGCCCTTTATCTCAGGCAATTCATTATTTCTCATTTTACACTCAACTGTTGCTGGATGGTGAAATGAGTCTCTGTACTGTTGTTCTCTGTCCGTTGGCCTCCATACTCCTATGTCCTCTGAATAACCTACATCTGGTCAAGTGTTCCTGTACCTCCCTTGAATACAATTCATGGGGGAATATCTTTTAACCAAGCTAATATCTTGTACATTTCAAGTTTTTATAGTAGTTAAAAAAGCTAGTATCAAACACATTTTCTAAAAATAGGGAAGGAATTCCACCATCAGTCTTTGTTTCTCTTTCTTTTCATTGTATTCAAATGGGTATGTCTCAATCATGGGATTGATAGCTAGGTTAAAGATCTTGCAAAAAAAGTCATTCTTTGCAATTTCGCGTCATTAACAGTGTCCATAAAACTAATCCTGTTTTCTGATCAGCTTCCGTCATCCCTTGGAGCCACTCTATTAGCGACAATTGAAAGTAACAAATGTCTGTTTAGAATCACATATTTTAGAATAGGACCTGTAGTATAGCTGCATGCCACAGCAAAATTGCCCCAAAAAATTTCTCAACAGGTTGACACCGATGAGCCCCACTTTTGACGACAATTGTGAAGAACTAATGAGTTCAATTATTAGAAACAACATTTTACATTAGAATATGGACCTGATAGTATTGGTGCTGCATTTTCAAAGCTAAAATGCCCACAAAAATTCAATAGCATATGACCCTTTGACCACTATTGGACAAGTTATGTGGTAGAAGAACAAAATGTCAAGTTAGAAAACAACATTTTCTTTTTAGTAATCAGGACCTGTAGTATTTGCCTGAGCATTATCAAGAGTCAGCCTGAACCCAAAAAAAATTGATAAAAAGACTTCTGCAAGTCCCACTGTTAAAAAATTGTGAGGGAGAAATGCCACTTAGAAGCCACAATTTCTGGTTACAAAGGACCATGATTACATTGCTGTATGTCTCACAGCTACATGACCCCGAAAAATCTATCATAAATATCCTTCTTCTCAGGATGCCACTATCTAAAAATTTGTTGAGGGAGAAATGCCCACTTTATAAAGATCCACATGTTTCTGTTCCAAAGGACATAATTATTAGCTTGTATCTCACAGCTAACATGACCTCAAAACCATATGACCATTAGCGAAAACATCTCTTAAGATAAGTGAGTAAATTGGAAAAAAATCGCGTGTGTATGACACACACTGACAAACCTTGCTGTCCTTATTTAAACATTCTTCCTCACAAGCAAAAGAGAATAGAAAAGAGGAAAAGAGAATAAAAATTGCAGTAAGAAATGGATCCATTTTTAAAAGAAAAGTGTTTTCAAGAGACCATGAATATCTGATTTAACAGTAATGTGAAGTAGACACCGGTGGCAACTAATCGGTGACCTCGCAATTGGGGCCTACAACAATCATCATAGATCCATACCTACATCATACTAGATTGAAATGTCAAACGATGCCACATTATCTGTGGGAAAGACTCTGGATGCGTTTGTCTCCTGTAATTGATGACACCATCTGCTGATTGCTTGATAGGTCCCGCTCAATATGACCTGGCTTGGCTGGGCAGATCATACACCTTCGGTATGGCGTGAACAGCCAGCTCGGGTCCATTTCGTTTTAGTTTCCATTTAGGAGATACCCAGGGAATCTATAGGGTACCTGAACACTTGCAAAATTATCATCGTGTTTTAGACGCAGACATAGTCGTGCACACTCATGTATCTTAAGCTGATCTCTTAGTTTGGATGATGTGTCCCTGCATTGCAATACGTTGGTGAGAGTGTGGGTAAACTAAGATTGCCAGCGGTCACATCCATCTTAGGCTTCTGCCACTGTAAGTTAGTTGCCCTGCTGCAGCCAGCTATGCCTACTTGGCACTCTACTGCAAGAGTCAACTCGACAGATTCGTATAGTCCTACGGGACAGTTTTGGAGGGAAGCTTGAGGAAGCAGACACAACGATATAGTCTTCCAGCTTGATCAATCACAAGGTCTCCATTTCCTGCATGTTTACCCTCTCATTTGGGTGGGTGAAGGAAAGGTGCAGATTTTTTGATTTTGGTACCGGGAGATTCCAGGAGCGGTGCGCATCAACTCCAGTAATCTGTTTGTTCATTTAGGATGGCCTTAATCTGCGATGATCATGTTGGAGAAATGTGAGATCATCCAAGCACTACATGTTTGAGGAGATGGAGCCTTGGAATTTTCCAAGCCTACTGGGTCGAGAGGGGACACTAGCAAACTGATCTTACTCCTCATCTTCCTCCTCTCGCCTCAATGATTCGCGCCAACCTCTTTCCAATAGGCAGGTGACGTCGGTAACATCGGTGTCCTTATGTAATACCCTGTTCCTCTCTCCTCCACCTCCGCTGACATTCTTCCGGCACAGCATCAAACACAGCCCTGACTTGCCTGAGATGATTCGCCCTGAAGAGCTGATGCGCCACCTTCGACTAGCTTCTTGACCCACGAAACCGCACTGCAAAATGAAAGTCGATGAAATGTGAAACTGTCGGCCTTGTGGATTTGGTACTAGCGAGAAAGGCTCCGTATTCGCGCATCTGTGAGTCCGTCTCCTCCCCGTCGCTGTGCGAGGACCATGTTGTGAGTTTCAGAGTGTCCAACGATCAATCCAGAACTAAAGATCACCAACAATGCTCAATTGCTGCTGGACAAGGGGACATTGAGTCCGCACTTGACCCATTTTGGTAGCTTACTTCAAAACTGGCAAGGATGTGTGCAGCAGGCCTCTTTCACCTGCTCTCACTCTCGGTGGTTTCAACTCCCCGAGGTCCGCACCTGCTGTCTTGTTTCAGGTCCATGTGTACACTGTCGTACATGCGTAACAGCATTGCGCTGCTGCCACAAATTCGCTGGGAGCATGTGGGAATAGTGGAAATCCAGCGTGTGTTGCCGTCACGTCAACAATGAGACGGATTTAACTGGGAGGCCGATCTGACGCTTGCAAACGCAGCAGGCGGACGAAGTCAGGGTGGCGAACGGCGGAAGTGCATAACATGTCGGACCCTCGAGCCTTTCTACAGCAGGCGGTCCAGACCCGGGTACTCTTAGAAATTTTCCTGGACGGACAAGTTCATGGACATTGCCAAGCAACAGGATAGTGCTCACCTACGATCTAAGGGCGCCAGCAGATATTTCGCCCGTTTATCGCCATCTGCACCAGAAGCCACCATGTCACTGCACAATGTTCTATGTCTACCGAACAGAGCCATCGCTCCTGTTCTATGTTGCTTATAGCCAGGTCCAAGAGTCTGCTCTGACTCAGGTGTGTGGCCGGTCTCTCAAGCAGATTACAATTGACACAACTGCCTGGTGTCTCTGGGCACGAAGATGCACCAAGGACCTTGGGGGAATAGAGCCCTGCAACCATCCCCTTGCGGTTTTGAAGAGCGTTGCGCAACGAGCCTGAGAGCCAACCGTTTACACCGGACCCAGACAACATTCCACTCCATCTCACCCAGTGAGCTGTCACAGAGATATATGAGGCATGGCCTTGGTGTCCGTGCTTAATAGTCATGTGTCCGGTGGTAGATGGACTTTTCAGCCGGGACACAGATGCAGACAACAGCGGCGTTGAAATTTTAGATTGACAACGATGGCTGGCGCAGGGGCAGGACGGCGTTTCTCTGTTCTGGCAAAGAAATGCCTGCTCGTCATCTGGTATTGGGGGTGACAGGCAGAGGGCCAGTGACATGGCGGAACCCATCGAGTATCTTTCCACCCAGCGACGTGAAAGGCATACCATAATCCAGTGCCTGAGAAGCCTTGTCAATGCCGACATTCAGGCTATTGTGCTTTGGGAGGAGTTTGGGTTAAAGGTTATAGCTCTTCTGTCCCCAAACCTGGAAGACATGAGAAGGCTGGCTGCTTAGAACATGGTGGCCGCTGTACCTGTCTGGCAGGTGCGTCAAACTGAGCGGTAGTAGAAGGGGTAGGATGGGTCCACTGTTGGGTGCATTGGTGGTACTCTCCGGCACGGTGCGACAGGACTGATGCGGAGTGCTCTACCTTGATCAAGACACTGAGAGACATGGGCAGTTGCGAGGAACGCTTAGATGTTGAGCGGAGTAGTAGGAGGCGGAGACAGCAGGGTGTGGAAATAGTGGTTGGGGAGCCCGGCGTCGGTCGTTGCCATTTTTGGCCAAGGTCCCTCCATTTCCACACATCAAGCATTCGCTGCATGGTAAAACAAAAGAGACTTAGACATGTTGGATTGGTGGAGTTAACCACTTAAGGTTCTTTTGCTCTTAATTATGCTTTTACGCAAAGGCTGGACATTATGACATTCGCTGGGGTTGAATCGGAGGCTTGCTCAAATGTAAGGCGCCAGGCTTTGAGTAGGTCCTGGACCCTTATTCAGTGACGCGATAAGCGAGAGCGTGGGTTTCTGCGCTGACCGTGTGAGCAGGCGGAATCATATCAGCTGACTTCTGCGACCCACCGCCCTCCGTCACCCTTTTTGTGGCAGGACCCGTATGACACTACCGGCCATCGTCTTCTCCTACCTCGTCCACTGATGAAGCGCATCGCAAGCAAATTCTGGCGGAAAAGACCCAGGATGGATCGGCAATGGTCGTCTCTCACATGCCAACACAGTGACGTTGGTCGTCTTGACTTTCTGCATCCAGAAGCTGCGGGTCTACAAGACAAGCGGGCACGCAGAGCGTTGCCTGACCGTCCCGGGGATTACTTTGCTGATTTGACCGGCTTCCTTCACCTCCTCTGATGCATCAGTAACTGGGAGCGTCAGAGCATACTAAATCAATCGCCATCCCTAGAAATCTTTTTAACATGCCTTCGTGACCAATCCGCATTTTTGTTCATTCAAAGAAGGAATCTTCAGACAATGGATAATCCACAGTGGTTGGAGTACAAAATAACGAGTATAGACATTTGGGCTGCTGTCTTGTGGAACGGCATGCGAGATGATGCTGATGACGACATTTGTGTGCCAGTGACTGGCGAGGAACTGAGGGAGTTAAGACTTGCTAGATGCAGGTTTGCATTAACCACTGACAGGACAGATTGGCGATGATGTTCGTGTACTAGATTATTCAACAGGTGCCCTGACCCAGCGATTATCAGGCCTGACGGTCTGCAACTGATCTGATCCGCTGGCCATGCCGTGTTGTCGCCAGCACTGGGAAGGAGCACCATCTCTCTACCTCTACCTCCATGTCTTCTAACCTGTCGACCCCTCTTTGCTCGCTTTCTACCACCCGGCTGCATTGTCGGCTCCAATGTCATAATAATAAAAAAAATATTTTTTGAGAAAGATATGGAATAGTTTTGAAGTCCTATTTATTAACAGATGGCAAATCACAGCTATTCTCCAAATCCCCCTAATACAAAACAAAATTGGCTGGATTCAAATTATAACTGCAAGGTGTCTATCACAAATCTGGAACTGGGCAAAAAGACCAAAAAAACACGTATCTGTTATTTTTTTTGTGGTATAATAAACGGTATTTTTTTGCACCTTTCATTTCACCTTTGTGAATATAGAATTGCTGTTTTAAAATTTAACGTGAAGATGCATAGCGTCAATGAACAATGTCTGGGGTGTCGCAAAAGTCAAAAACAAGAAACGTACAGTATTATGTTTGGTATAATAAACGGTATTCATTTTGCACTCTTTCAATTCACCATGTGGTAGAATAATATGAAATGCTGTTTTGAAATGTATACGTAGATGACTGCGGTCAATGAACAATGACTGGTGCTGCAAAATGTCAAAAAACACTCGAACTGTGATTTGTTATTTCCGCGTATCATATCAACGGGTATTTTGGTCAACAAACACACCTTGCTGACTACAAAGATGCTGTATTGTAATTTTAACTGCGAAGGTTGGATATATCAACAGTTCACAGTGCGTAATAGGTAAAATTGAAATGAACACCTACTGAAATGTAGTACTGAATAATATAAAGTTGGAGTTTATCTTGTGCAGCTAACAAAGAGAACCAGCAGTTACTAGAAATGATGTGTATGCCAATATAAGTTTCGAGGCTTGCCCATGATCCAGGAGAAATACATTTCAATAGCAAACTGTCGTAATAATAAAGATATATCCACTACAATGTCTACACTAAGTCCTCTGGTGAACTTTATCCAGTGTTTAGAGCTTCTGTGTTCGCACCAAAGAGGGGGGCGCAACCGCCCCCCCTGCTCCGCCCGCTCTCGTGAATATTACAGCGTAGATTCTGCATTATAAAATTTCCTCTAGTGCTAACTACATAAAATGTTCAAATCCCTAATCTATACTAAATTGGAAGGATCACAGCAAATAAGTAGAAGGTTTTTTCTCTGTGCAGAAATAGGACTAATTTCTGCTGTGAGTCTGTTGCCACAGGCCAGAGCGCAGGTCCTATCCTTAATGAGACGCTCAGAGACACGTGAGACCTGAGAAACATGAAACGCTGTTCTATGTTAAAAAGACGAAAGGTCCTGAGATTGTCTCACAGCCAAATCGGCATACCATACACATCCCAGTGCATGAAGACGCACACGACATCTCACCCTCTTTCTCTAATTCTGAGTAATCTGAATTTGCTGCCGCCAAAATTAACAAGAATCGCCGAAAAAGGATCGCGATCTTAATAGATAAGCTCAGATTTATAACCTTAATTATCCGCATGATCTGGAAATTTCGATCACCAATAAAACAATGCCGATTTCTAAAACTGAGTTCGATAAAAAACGCTCCATCACTAAACATGACCGTAGGAGAGGGTCCTGAGGACTGGAATTTGGGAACCTCTGAGATAAGAGGATGACAGGGAGCTGTAACATCTCTTATTGTGGCTGGTGGATAGTGTGATATATCTCACCTTTCAGTGAGGAGACTATTGAAAGGTTTTCTCTACAGAACAGGAAGTGTCAGACAATTTTTTTAAATACTAATAATTGTATGAAATATGTAAAAAAAGTAGCCAAAAATTGTAAAAGAAAAAAAAATATATAAACATAGCTAAAGAAATTTTTTTTGAGATTCTTAGTTTGCATTTTTGATCAAGACTGCCTGAGCCCACCTCCTGATCTTTCAAGGGGACCTCAAATGCAGGTGGGTCCTACACTAATGTTTCCTCTCTTTAGGGCCTCTTTAGACCTCCATACTTCAGGGAGTGAGGGTTCCAGCTACAAGGTACTCTGCATTGATTTAAAAACCTGTGAAAAACCTCAACAATTTTTCATGTAGCCTAAGTAGCAGAAATCTTTTCCAAAATATGCCTTTTGATAGTTTCTTTAGTTAATAGTGTGCTGCTGGCATTGGAATGTGTATGTATATTGCTGCCACACCAGTGTGCACCTATGCAAATCCAAATATTGTTATCAAGCCCGTAAAATTACAAGCATAAAATACATGTTGTGTGATTGATAGAGCATATTTTGCATTGTGCTCTATGAGAACTGTAGTGTGCATTGTTTGGGGCATACTCCGGCTTGTAGCTCAGTGAAATTAAGCCCCAAATATGTCCTAATAAGTACAAGTAAACAGACCCTTAGGTTTTATGTTTCACAGCTTCTTAAATGAGGCAGTCCCTTTAAGATCCTTAAGTTACATCGCTGTCTTGGAACATAACTTCATTTTATTAATAGTCTTGTAAGTCAAATGTAGTTGACACCACGGGGAGGAAGGAAAGCTGCAAAGATTAAAGGCAACAAACAAAGCCGGCCGCCGTCTTCCGTAACCCATTTTATACAAAGTAGGACACCAAATAAGTCATAGAAGGAAGTAAAAAGCCCTGAAGTTCATATCGCAGAGATCTCTCCCTCTTTATTTATGCAGAAACCACATAATGCTGGTTTTGCATAAATTATGTATTGTGGTAATTTATCATAGCGTTTTCCCTCAATGCATTTAAATTTTCCCAGTCTACATTAAACCTCATATTAATATACATAAATACAGAAGAAGCTATAAAGAGGGAATACATTAACCTGTGTAGTCATCTGTTATTTTAATGGCTGCATTCTCTGTACTTAATATATATTGGTGCACTGCTGTGCCTATCGCTCTTTATATGTATTTAGAAATCCACTGTACAGTATATACAGTCTTCACGCTGGGCCGTTGTACATTAACATAGTGCAGCGTACAGTGAACATGCGTGTTAGACATTTTAATTGTTTTCTCAGTCCCTTCATAGGTATTGCAGAAAAAAAGTGAGAGTGGGGCTTACAGAGGCTGTTATACAGAGGTGTAATGGAGAACCATGAGGCCCCACTGCAAAGGTGAGAATGAGACCTTACTACAGCTTGAGCACCTTCAGCAGCAAGTTCAGACTATGGAAAGTCTCGCCTGCCAGTGTCGGGCAAAAGTCAGAAATGCAAGGCGTTCGGTGAGAGAAAGGGGAGCGGTGACTATTATTATTATCATCATCATCATCATTATATGGAGGTCTATTTACCTACCTACCTAAGAAGGGTATCTACATATCTACCTAAGGATGGAACCTATATACCTACCTACATAAGAAGGGGATCTATATACCTACCTAAGAAAGGGTTCTATATACCTACTTAAGGAGGGGCATATATACCTACCTACATATGAAGGGGATCTATATACCTACCTAAGAACAGGTTCTATAGACCTTCTTAAGGAGGGGTCCTATTTACCTCCCTAAATAGGAAGGGGATCTATATACCTACCTAAGGATGGAACCTATGTACCTACATACCTAAGAAGGGGTTCTATATACCTACCTAAGAACAGGTTCTATATACCTACTTAAGGAGAGGACCTATATACCTACCTAAATAAGAAGGGGATTTATATACCTACCTAAGGATGGAACCTATATACCTACATACCTAAGAAGGGGATCTATATACCTACCTAAGAATGGGTTCCATATACCTACTTATCTAAGAAGGGGATCTATATACCTACCTAAGAATGGGATCCATACAGCAACCTAAGGATTGACGTTTGGAACCTATATACCTACATATCTAAGAAGTGGATCTATATACCTACCTAAGAATGGGATCTTTATATCTGTCTTAGAAGGGCATCTATATACCTACTTAAGGAGGGGACCTATATACCTACCTACCAAAGAAGGAGATCTGTATATCTACCTAAGAAGGGGATCTATATATCTACCTAAGGATGGAACCTATATAATACCCTACCTAAGAAGGGGGCCTAAATATCTACCTAGGAAGGGGATCTATATACTTACCTAAGAACGGGATCTATATATCTGCCTTAGAAGGGCATCTATATACTTACTTAAGGAGGGGACCTATATACCTACCTACCTATCAAAGAAGGGGATCTACACATCTACCCAAGGATGGAACCTATATACATACATTATAAAGTCACTGTACAGAGATAATGCAAAAAGTACAGTAATGCCACAGGAAGGGATACGGCACATTACTGAATTACTTCCCCCACCCCTTGCCCCTCCATGTCTACATGAAACTGAACCTTATTTCCAGTATTGAACTGGTCCACAGGGGAGCAATGGAAAGCCCCAGTGGGCCCCTGGGTATGGTGACCCCTGGGCATGAAAGTACTGCTTTTCAGGGATTAAGGCAGAAAAAGAAAGGCAGAGTGAGGTATGTGAAATCATGTACAGTAGCTGTAGAACGGGCCTCAAGAATGAACTCCATTGGTGGCCTTAGACACCCCAGTCCAATACTGCTTATTTCTAAGTAGAAATGGGCCCCTTAGTTGTTGGGACCACAGCAGCTTCTTTCCTGATACCCTGCTAGTTACATATACAAGTGCTGCCCATGATCTATTCATATATTACTTCCATAATGTAGTGATGGACACTTTGGGCAGCCATAGGGTATGTTACCCCCCGATCTTTGGAGGATTAGTATTAATATTACTCCAACAATAACGTGATACATTTATTGACTGCCTACCCTTAGAAAGGCCATCAATGTTATATCCTAGCAAACACCTCATCGGAACCAGCTGTTACTTTGACTAGCTCCAGGCAACAGCTCTAGCAAGCGACCATGACCATGCTCAGCAACTGGATGCCTCCTTCTCTACCTCAAACATCAGATGTGGTGGACTTTGATGGATCTGGCCCTCTGGCTTTTATTATGTCCACATCTTGCAGCATTAGGTTGACAGGAAAAAGGTGCTCGCCGATGACGCCTCTATAAAGGTCTATCAGTCTGCCATGCCTTGCCTGCTGATAGAGGTGCATTCTCTTTCCTAATTCTCATTCTTGTGCGACTTATCCTAAACTTCACTCCTGATGGATCCTGATCTTGACACCTGCATGGTTCTTGGATACCTTGCATGGTTCTTGAATACCTTGCATGGTTCTTGGATACCTTGCATGGTTCTTGGATACCTTGCATGGTTCTTGGATACCTTGCATGGTTCTTGGATACCTTGCATGGTTCTTGGATACCTTGGATGGCTCTTGGATACCTTGCATGGCTCTTGGATACCCCTTCTGCCTTGCTTGGTACCTATTGTTCTCCGGGCTTTCACTCTCAGCTCTGTTCCTGATTTTGTTCCCGTCTCATCCTTTGCTCTTTCATATCCTAACCTATCTCCTAGTCATTCTCTTGTTTCTTCCTTTGGTCTCTTGCATCCTGACTGCTTTTCTAGAGGCGGCTGATTAGGCTCCTTTCTCATCCTTTGACTTGTCCCCTCCTGACCACTCTCCTGGTGAAGACTGTTGGTTCAGATCCTGATTCCACTCCAATCCCGTCCTTTGATTTTCCACATCCTAATCCTATTGGTGATGACCATTGGCTCTATTCCTGTCTCTCCCTTTGGCCAGTTGCATCATGACAGATCTATGGTGACAGTCCTTGGATTCTTTCCAGATCATGCTTCTAACCCATCCTTTGACCTGACACATTTTGACTGAACTTCTGGTGACCAGTCTTGGCTTCATTCCTAATTCTACTTCTGCCTTATCCTTTGACCTATCAAATCCTGACCATTCTCCTGGTGATGACCTTTGACTATGCTACTGCTGCAAACAACTATTCTGTGAACCATGTCTTGGAAATCCAAGCAGAAAAGTTGATACCTCTTTGCATGAGCTAAAGTAACATTCCATATTCCATTGTAGGCAGCGCCAAACCAGTTCTGACTTAGAGAACCCATTATCTCATGAGATACATCATACAAACATTATCATGATAAGAGAGCTCTGGAGGGAGATGTTTCTCCTTGTAGACAGCGTCAATGTCACACTCACTGAAGTCAGGAAGTAGATCCAGTGTCAGTCATGAGTTTTGACTGAACCATGCTGAGGAGTGGAGTCAGTGTTGGACTGGGGTGCCAGGGGCCTACTGGTGGAGACGATTCTGGGGGCCCACTGGGGGAGATGAACCCGAGGGCCCACTGGTGGCGATGATTCTGGGGGGACTCTGGGGGAGATGATACTGGGTGTCCACTGGGGGAGATGATTCTGGGGGCCCACTGGGGGAGATGATTCTGGGGGCCCACTGGTGGAGATGATTCTGGGGGTCCACTAGTGGAGATGATCCCGAGGGCCCACGGGTGGAGATGATTCTGGGGGTCCACTGGTGGAGATGATTCTGGGGGTCCACTGGTGGAGATGATCCCGAGAGCCTGCTGGTAGAGATGATTCTGGGGGCCCACTGGGGGAGATGATTCTGGGGGCCCAATGGGGGAGATTATTCTGGGGGCCCACTGGTGGAGATGATTCTGGGGGCCCACTGGTGGAGTTGATCCCGCGGGCCCACTGGTGGAGATGATCCTGAGGGCCCACTAGTAGAGATGATTCTGGGCGTACACTGGTGGAGATGATCATGGGGGCACACTGGTAGAGATGATTCTGGAGGCCCACTGGTGGAGATGATCCCGAGGACCCACTGGTGGACATGATTCTGGGGGTCCACTGGTGGAAATGTTCCAGGGGGCCCATTGGTGGATTTGATTCTGGAGACCACCAGTTGGTTTTGGGGGCCCACCCTACATTTACTGTAAATCGCTGCACATGCCTCTTATACTCTGCTTTTTCATTTTTTCCTTTCTTTCTCTGCCTTTCTGCCTCTCCTGGGCATGCTCATGCAGTTGAAAAGCAATGTTAAGTTTGCCATGTGCAGGAGCCCACCAGCGGTTTCACCAGTTTCCCCATCGGCCAGTCCAAGGAGTCCTCTAATCTTCAACCTTCAACCCCTTGTACAAGGGATCTGGACTCCTAGGTCTCTACCCTTGAGGTTGTTACTTGCGTTGATGACTGGTATGCAGGCACAGTACCAGAGGGAAAGGCAGATACATGGTCAAGTGATAAGCAATAGGTCAGGGCAAGTAGTGCAGAACACAAATGACAGGAACCAGCCAAGGGTTATTTACAGAGTGCAAATAATCAAATAAAAATGCTGTGAAACAAGCCAACAAACTGGCAGCATTGAAAAGGGAAGGTGCCCTTTATGTAGGATTTTCCCAATTGCAAGTACCAGTAGAACAAAAAGTTTTAAAAATAATAAAGAATAATAAAAAGAGTTCAAAACATCCCCTTTTTGCCATTTCCCGAATAAAAAAAAATAAGAAAAAAAGTCACACATAGGGTAACATGTATGTACGGGGATGCGCCAGCAGTCTGGAGTCCTGTCATCCCAAAAAATGGCACAGTCCTGTACACTCGATGTATGAGCAGGCCCAATCCAAAATGTGGTGCCTTATAAAGTGCTCGCAGCACTTTGTAATGCACCTGAGATCGAGGGGCGTTCTGGAGGCGTCGACCACAACCGTATGATTCCACACATTTATGACAGGAGGATGGCAAATCCAGGTGCATTACTGCTGGAACAGGTAGAGCATTTTAAAAGTGGTTTACCTGAGCCAGAAGTTTCGCTTTGTAGCTAGAAAGCGCTAAATCTATGACCTGCAGTAGAACAGATTCATAGATTCAGGCGCTTTCTATACTACTAATGTGAGCAGAAAAAAATGGTGTCTGGGTGCCAAAAATCATACATGTCGCCCATAATCTTTATCACCACATCTGTAAAATTCTGGTCTATTTAAATATAACATCACTTATCGCAGAAAGTACACACCGTGGAACAAAAGAAATGTCCAACGCCAAAATTGTGGGGTTTTTTGGTCCCCCAAAAATTGGAATAAAACGATCAAAAAGCCACATTCAAAAATAGTAATAATAAATAATACCATTTTATCTGCAAAAAACGAGCCCTCACCTGGGCCCATATACTTTAAAAACAAAAAAAAAGTGACCAGTCACAGAAATGCAGCTGCAGTGCAAAAGTGTAAAAAAAAAAAAAAAAAATACTAAAACATAACGAAAAAGGGGGCAAATATGGATTCACTGGAATTGTACTGACCTGCAGGATACAGGTAACATGTCGTTTATACTAAACCGCAAACCCCTCAAAAACAAAACCGCCGCAAACATGGTGTAGTCGCATGTTTGTTTTGTTTTAAAGGGGTTGTCTCACCACATTGATTCATCTTGCCTCAGTCCTGTTTTCTTGGTTTCACTTTGAATTCAGGGGTGTGTTTACTGGCTTCTGCTAGGCTGCAGTAGAAGCCAGGTCTGTAGCTATAGCAACCAGTGCTGGCAGCCTATCAGGAGAGATCCAACAGGTCTGTAGCTATAGCAACCAGTGCTGGCAGCCTACCAGGATAGATCAAACAGGTCTGAAGCTATAGCAACCAGTGCTGGCAGCCTATCAGGATAGATCAAACAGGTCTGTAGCTATAGCAACCAGTGCTGGCAGCCTATCAGGATCGATCAAACAGGTCTGTAGCTATAGCAACCAGTGCTGGCAGCCTATCTGGAGAGATCAAACAGCTCTGTAGCTATGGCAACCAGTGCTGGCAGCCTATTAGGATAGATCAAACAGGTCTGTAGCTATAGCAACTAGTGCTGGCAGCCTATATTGAGAGATCAAACAGGTCTGTAGCTATAGCAACCAGTGCTGGCAGCCTATCAGGATAGATCAAACAGGTCTGTTGCTATAGCAACCAGTGCTGGAAGCCTATCTGGAGAGAGTAAACAGGTCTGTAGCTATAGCAACCTGAGGAACTGCTGCAGCCCATACAAGAGGGGATATCTAGAAATAGGAAGGACACTGCTAATGGACATATATTGCAAAGTGACTTGTTTTTGCAAGATCTTTAACATAAAAAGCAGCGATCCTTGTAGCGAGACAACCCCTTTAAGTTTCACCCCACATAGAATTTTTTTGGGTTTCCCAGTACATTATTGTTAGGATCGGTCAGTGACAAACACAGAGACACAGACGAGTGAGGCCCTGACACTGGTCCCAGCCTCTGTCCCTGCCTTTTGGGGAACCCGACTCCTTCTTAGGCCGGCCCCAACCAGAAGACTGAAGAGTGCACTGAGCCAAGTGATACACAGACAGAGACAAACAAACACGGAGCAAACAAGAGTAGTCGGGCAGGCCAAGTCAGTAACAAACGGGCAGCGCAGTACAAAAACATGAGACAAGAGAATAACCAGGGTACAAGCAAGAGTCAGAGAACACAGGAGGATTATAGGCAGACGAACAGACCATATAGCAGGCAAGGCAGAAAGGGAAATGAATCCTTTAAATAGGGAACACAAGACCGGATAGGAGATGAGAGCTGTCACTCAAAAGGAACCAGATTAACTAAGAGTATGCTTGTGTAATAGGATGTATATTATACAGTGTGTCTTATAAGATGTGATATAGAAATATGTATCTTATGCCTCATTCATATACTTCGTATCCAGTTTATATAAGACATATGCTGGATATAATCTATATCAGACATATGTATAATATTGGTATCAAGTCTGATAGATCCCTGTGTATTTGCTGCAGCTGTCATGTCAATATGGCCTATTTCTGCTCACAATGTTTGACCTTGGTGACCCGTGCCTGACTGCTCAGATCTTTCTTCCCCCACTGTACTGATCATAGCTGATACTATTACATAATGCACAGCTAATCTCATATCTTCCCCATGTATGGATGATCAGATAATTAAGAAGTCTCTGTGGTAAAGCTGACTAGACAACTACATAAGAGATGCCATGTTTGGGCATTCTGCGCCCTAAGGGACACGGCTCTGACTAGTATAAAAAGACCTGCTTTGCCAATAAGAGCTCGGCTTCAGCTGGGGCATGCCATTCTCCCAGCAACCCCCCCTTTCTGTGTCATCGTGCGATTCGGGGGTACATTCAGTACGGAGGAGCTCCCCGTTTCACCTTGTACGAACTAATATCTATAACTGCAGCTAAGTATCATTCTATTTATTCTATTTATGTAATAAACCTTTCATTTTTTATATATATTGCCTCATTGTAATTAATTTCTTGGTCGCCAATCAATCACCCGCTTACAGCTGGAAGGTTCCTGGCCACGGGAAATAATTAAGCACACAGAGAATTAGCCCTAGTTCACACTGGTAAAACAAATACAAGGCATCAGGTAAAAAACAATGGTTGTTGCCACACCGATCATGGCCGGCGACCAGAGCCCAAAGCTGGGGGTCTGCTGGGTATGATCGTGACAATTATATGGTACGGTCAATGGCACCTCTTAAAAAGTCCATCTTGTACCAAAAACAAACAAGCGCATACGGTAATGTAGATGGAAAAAAATAAAAAGGTTATGGCTCTTAGAAGGCGAAGAGGAAAAAAACAAATGCAGCGGAAGCGAAAAATCACTTTGGCCATATGGGGTTAATAGTCGGACACGTTCCCTATTCAGAATCTCCTCACACATAGGAACTCTCCCATGACTCCTGCAATATATTTATAATGCCCAATTCTCCCACAGAAGCTATTTTTGACTTTTGTGCGTTAAGCATTTCCTAAATTGTCTTCCTCCCTTCTTTGCCAGCGCACCTGTTAGAGAATTCTGCCAGTGTCTGTCCTTGCCTTTCCTTCATGTTCCATTATTAGCCATTTCATGCTCGCCTCTCCTACACTTTCCTGTTGCCTTTGTCATTTGCAATGATTGTTTGAAATGCATTAGTTTTTATTTGCTTATGTAAAGTGAGAGAATACATTTGCATAAATACATATATATTTGTGTAAAAACAAAACATCACAAATAGTACAAATGGCGACGATACATATGTTGACTTTAATATTTTTGGCCGCCATCTGTATTATGCAATGTCTTTTGTTATTGAACATGAAACCTCTAGTTACTATTGTGTCGTAGCTGATGCTTATACAAAGTTAACTCCAGAATAACTACTGCAAAATTATTGACTGTTGATTTACAATATACATTTACAAAATAGTTTAATTGTCTCTTAAATGGATTTTCTATAAACACATAACGTTACCTTTGAAAAGACCAAAGAGAATCTGAGCTCTGTGATATATAGGGTTATATGATAGAGGAGCGGAGCTCTGTGATATATAGGGTTATATGATAGAGGAGAGGAGCTGAGCTCTGTGATATATAGGGTTATATGATAGAGGAGCGGAGCTCTGTGATATATAGGGTTATATGATAGAGGAGAGGAGCTGAGCTCTGTGATATATAGGGTTATATGATAGAGGAGAGGAGTTGAGCTCTGTGATATATAGGGTTATATGATAGAGGAGTGATTCTTTTTTGATATATAGGGTTATATGATAGAGGAAGAGGAGCTGAGCTCTTTGATATATAGGGTTATATGATAGAGGAGAGAAGCTGAGCTCTGTGATATATAGGGTTATATGATAGAGGAGAGGAGCTGAGCTCTGTGATATATAGGGTTATATGATAGAGGAGAGAAGCGGAGCTCTGTGATATATAGGATTATATGATAGAGGAGAGGAGCTGAGCTCTGTGATATATAGAGTTATATGATAGAGGAAAGGAGCTGAGCTCTGTGATATATAGGGTTATATGATAGAGGAGAGGAGCTGAGCTCTGTGATATATAGGGTTATATGATAGAAGAGAGGATCTGAGCTCTGAGATATATAGGGTTATATGTTAGAGGGAGAGAAGCTGATCTCTTTGATATATAGGGTTATATGATAGAGGAGAGAAGCTGAGCTCTGTGATACATAGGGTTATATGATAGAGGAGCGGAGCTCTGTGATATATAGGGTTATATGATAGAGGAGCTGAGCTGAGCTCTGTGATATATAGGGTTATATGATAGAGGAGAGAAGCTGAGGTCTGTGATATTTTTAGGGTTATATGATAGAAGAGAGGAGCTGAGCTCTGAGATATATAGGGTTATATGTTAGAGGGAGAGAAGCTGAGCTCTGTGATATATAGGGTTATATGATAGAGGAGAGAAGCTGAGCTCTGTGATACATAGGGTTATATGATAGAGGAGCGGAGCTCTGTGATATATAGGGTTATATGATAGAGGAGCTGAGCTGAGCTCTGTGATATATAGGGTTATATGATAGAGGAGCTGAGCTCTGTGATATATAGGGTTATATGATAGAGGAGCGGAGCTCTGTGATATATAGGGTTATATGATAGAGGAGCTGAGCTGAGCTCTGTGATATATAGGGTTATATGATAGAGGAGCGGAGCTCTGTGATATATAGGGTTATATGATAGAGGAGCGGAGCTCTGTGATATATAGGGTTATATGATAGAGGAGAGGAGCTGAGCTCTGTGATATATAGGGTTATATGATAGAGGAGAGGAGTTGAGGTCTGTGATATATAGGGTTATATGATAGAGGAGCTGATCTCTTTGATATATAGGGTTATATGATAGAGGAAGAGGAGCTGAGCTCTTTGATATATAGGGTTATATGATAGAGGAGAGAAGCTGAGCTCTGTGATATATAGGATTATATGATAGAGGAGAGGAGCTGAGCTCTGTGATATATAGGATTATATGATAGAGGAGAGGAGCTGAGCTCTGTGATATATAGAGTTATATGATAGAGGAGAGGAGCTGAGCTCTGTGATATATAGGGTTATATGATAGAGGAGAGGAGCTGAGCTCTGTGATATATTTAGGGTTATATGATAGAAGAGAGGAGCTGAGCTCTGAGATATATAGGGTTATATGTTAGAGGGAGAGAAGCTGAGCTCTGTGATATATAGGGTTATATGATAGAGGAGAGAAGCTGAGCTCTGTGACATATAGGGTTATATGATAGAGGAGAGAAGCTGAGCTCTGTGATATATAGGGTTATATAATAGAGGAGAGAAGTTGAGCTCTGTGATATATAGGGTTATATGATGGAGAGAAGCTGAGCTCTGTGACATATAGGGTTATATGATAGAGGAGAGAAGCTGAGCTCTGTGATATATAGGGTTACATAATAGAGGAGAGAAGTTGAGCTCTGTGATATATAGTGTAGGTAATCAGCCCTATGGTAGTACAGGGAAAACAGTCTGCGACTTCCGTCTATTCCTTTATAATGACGTTTATTGAGCCAGAAAGGTAATCACAAAAGGAAAAACAACGTCGCTGGCCTTCAGCGCAAAACAAACAGTACACTGTCCTTGTGTAAGCTCACAGTCTCTGGTTCTTTTCCTTTAGCAAGATCAAGTCTCAAGGTTATTCGCCGACAGCCTGCTGCAGACACTCTGTCCAACTCTCACACTGTCAGAATCCTTCTGAGCAGACACACCCCCTTCTCACCTGACCTGTCAGGCTTACATAGACCTGAACCAAAACCCAGGCCTGGACCTGCACATGGGAGTAGCCAACCCATCCCGCTCTTTTGGCTACTCCAGTAAAAAGCCTACCCAATTAACTGCATAGCAGTAATACTAAACGTCTGAGTGAACGTGTGCCAGTGGCCGAATGCCGCTGACACCAGTACTATATGGCTTTTTACCACACCGAGACCAGGCATCTCGGTGAGACATATCTGCCGTCTACCACAGTCCCTTGTGGTCTCCTTCATTCCGCCCCCCACCCCCCTCTGCCTAAAACCGGGGTTTTGGGAAACTTCAGCCACCAAACTATAGACCCTTGACAAGGCATCCGCGTTTACCTGTAACTTGCACGGCCTATGCTCTACGGAAAACGAGAAATCCTGTAACGCTAGAAACCAGCGGGTCATCCGCGCATTGTTCTTTTTCTTCTCCCTCATCCATCTTAGTGGGGTATGGTCGGATACCAGCCTGAACCTCCTTCCTAGCAGGTAATACCTAAGGGAGCCTAATGCCCACTTTATGGCCAAACACTCCTTCTCCACAATGGCATAATTTCTTTCCGTTGGGGAGAATTTCCTACTGAGGTACATTACCGGGTGCTCCTCCCCATTTATCACCTGGGACATATCTGCACCCAGCCCCACATCCGACGCGTCCGTCTGGACCACAAATTCCCTGGAGAAGTCCGGGGCTACCAACACTGGTTGTCTGCATAAGGCCTGTTTAAACTCCTGAAAAGCCCCCTCTGCTTCGGGAGACCACTTAATCATGGCAGTAGGCATCCACCTTAGACACCTCATTTAAGCGACGATAGTCGTTGCAGAATCTCCACTCGCCATTAGGCTTTGGTACTAGTACAATGGGGCTTGACCATCCACTTTTGGACCTCTCAATTACTCCCAGTTCTAGCATCCTTTGAACCTCCCTTGCAACAACTTCCTTTCGGGCTTCAGGAATCCTATATGGCCTTAGGTTCACTTGGACCTGGGAGTCTGTGAGGATTGCATGGTTTATCACGGTAGTAAGGCCCAGTGTCTCGGTGAACAGATCTTTGTTCTGTTGGAGCAACTCCCTGCATTCTTGCTTCTGGGAGGGGGACAGGGTCTCTGCAACCCTCATTGCCTCCACTTCGGACGTGGGTTGACCGGTAAGGCAAGGAGACTCAGGGGGGTTCCCTCTCTCTCTCCAGTGTTTTAGCAGGTTGACATGGTACACCTGATAAGGCTTTCTCCTCCCTGGCTGATGTACCTTATAGTTAACCTCTCCCACCTTTTCAACGATCTTGTAGGGACCCTGCCACTTGGCCAAGAACTTACTTTCAACGGTGGGAATTAACACTAACACACGGTCTCCCGGATTGAACTGTCTTGGCTGGGCAGACCTATTATATACCCTGGACTGGGCGTCTTGTGCCTGCAGGAGGTGCTCCTTCACAACAGGGATCACCCGGGCCATTCTCTCTTGCATCTGGGCTACATGTTCCACCACACTCTTATGAGGGGTAACCTCACTCTCCCAGGTTTCCTTCGCCACATCCAACAGTCCCCTAGGGTGCCTGCCATACAAAAGTTCAAATGGTGAGAACCCTGTGGAGGATCAGGGCACTTCCCTAATCAAGAATTACAAATAAGGTAATAGGCAGTCCCTTCCCGTCCATCCCTCTCTCCCACTTTTTTTAGCATGGCCTTCAAGGTCTTATTGAATCGTTCCACCAGGCCGTCTGTCTGAGGGTGGTAGACTGATGTGCATAACTGGGTGAATTTTCGAACCTTGCACAGTTCTCTCATCACTTTGGACATGAACGGGGTTCCTGGATCTGTTATGATCTTCTTGGGAATCCCCGTTCGGGAGAAAACATAGAACAGGTCCCTTGCTATCACCTTGGAAGAAGGCTTTCGTAGAGGGATGGCTTCTGGGTATCTGGTGGCATAATCCACGATGACCAAGATGTATTGGTGCCCCCTAGCTGATTTTACCAACGGCCCCACCAGATCCATTGCTATCATGTCAAAGGGAACCTCAATAATTGGCAGGGGGACAAGGGAACTATGGAAGTGGGCTACTGGGGAACTCACTTGACACACAGGATAGGATTGGCAGAAGTCCCTGATCTCTCTGTAGCATCCGGGCCAATAGAAACGTTTCAGGACTCTCTCAAGCGTCTTGGCAACCCCTAGGTGACCCCCAAACACATGGGAGTGGTTCAAATCCATGACCAACCGCCTATATGTAGTAACTGTTCCACCACCTCGTCCCTTATTTTGGTCACCCAGTACAGTAGATCATGATTTAAGGCAAAGTGCGGGAACCGGTTTTCGGCCCCCGGCTCCTGGGGTACCCCATTGAGGACTGTCACTCCCCCCATGGCCTCTTTCAAGGTCAAACCCTGGAGCTGAGCTGTACCAAAATTGCCTCTAGACACATCTAACTGGGGAACAATTTCCTCCACATGAGCCTCCTCCCCATTGTCCCTTACCATGACTGATAGCGGAAACTCGGGGATCCCCCATAGGGCCCAAAACAAAGGGCAATCATGGCCCACAATGACCTCATGCATCAAATTTTCCACCACCCCAAGACTTTGAAACCGGGTACCTCATTCTGTCTCCAGATTAACCTGGGTCACTGAGTACACCTTGGTGTCTCAATGAATACATGTAACCCCTAGGGTTTTCCCTGGGACCAGTTCATGGGGCAGAGTGGCTGCAATGAGGGTGACTAGGCACCCTGAGTCCAAAAGTCTCTAAACCAGGGTCCCATTCAAAGTCAGGGTGCACATCTGGGGTTCCTCCCCCTTGTTGGGTACAGCGCTGCAAACGGGTTGCGCAAAGAGGGAACGGCGGCGTGCCACAGAGCAGTCCATGGGCTCGGTGGTGAGGGGACACTGGGCCGCCATGTGACCTGGGCCCTGACATCGCCAGCAAATTATATCCCTGGACACCCTCCTCGCGGCTGGGTTGGGCCTGCCCCTGGGCTTTGCCCCTCCCTCTCGGAAGGTTTTGGGTCTCATCTTCCGAGGGTCCACCTCTCTACGGGCCTCCCAGTATGGGTATTTCAGGTTCTCTAGCCCCCCCCCCAGGGATTTCCCATGGTGTGGAATCTTTCCACCAGTCCCACCTGGTCGTCTGCTGTCTGGGGGTCCCCTTGCACCACCCAGCTCTGTACGGGGCGTGGGAGAGAGTGCATGAATCGGTCCATGACCACCCGCTCCACCATTTGCGCGGGGGAGCACACCTCCGGCTGCAACCATTTCTGTACCAGATGTAACAGGTCTAACAGCTGAGATCTCGGAGGTTTCTCCACACTGTACGCCCAGTGATGTACCCTCTGGGCCCGAACCACTAACGTAACGCCAAGGCGAGCCAGGATCTCAGCTTTTAACTTGGGGTATTCTTTAGCATCCTGCAAGTCAAGGTCATAATATGCCTTCTGGGGATGCCCAGTCAGATAGGGGGCCAGAGCTTCAGCCCACTGCTCCGGTGGTAGCTCCTCCCGGTCTGCAACGCGTTCAAACACTGCGAGAAAGGCCTCAACATCATCCTCAAAGGTCATCTTCTGGAGGGCCTCCCGTACGGTCCTCCTGGCCTGATGGCGGCCATCTCGGGTTTGCGGAGCTGGTGTTTCCCGCGCTCGTTCGGCCTCTGTCAAAATGGACATCTGCTGCATTAGTGTCAGGGCTGGGCTGTGCTCAGGCTCTAGGGATCTGCAGGCTGCAGCAGCTGATGCACGATCCCACCCTGATACACTTGCTGCTGACAACTCTGTGAGTGACAGGGGCCCAGCCACTCCTGACAAGGGGCGAGTGCACCAGCCAATGGGAGGACCCGGAGGCCGCTCCAATCAGCTGCAGGGGCGGTATCCGGGAATCCCATTTAAACTCCCTGAAAGCTGTGTGCTGCGCCTGTGATATTCCTGGCTACCTTGCTTCTTGTGCTTTGTGTTGTTGTTTTGCTCATCTGTGTACCTGACCTCGGCTTCTTCTCCTGACTCCGGCTTGTCTCCTGATTTTGTGCTTTCGCTTCCGTTTGGCTTTTGACCTCGGCTGGTTTACGTTTATTCCTCTGGTTCTGATTTGTGGCTTTGGCGTTCCTTTTGATATTGACCTGGACTGTCTGACCATAATTGCTTCTCACGCCCCCAGCAATATATTATCGCAATGACTGCCGCCCAGTTGACGTCTGCCGACTAGGGCAGCACGACAAGTAGGCAGGGACAGTGGGCTGGGTACCAGCTAGGGCTCACTGCACCTCCCTTGACGTGACAATTAGTAGCTGATTTGTCGCTTGCTGAGCCTGCATGGCTTCACTATGGATTCTCTGCTGCTGCTCTTTGGCCTGTTGCTGGGCCTTCAGGGCTTCCATATGAGATATCTGCTGCTGAGCTGTGGCCTGTTGCTGCTGCAGATTTGCCTGCACCAGGTCCTTAATGAGCTCCTCCATAGCAGTACCTGTAGCTTAGGTCTGTGCTGCAGCCTTAACCCAGGACATAGGTTTATGCCCGCATCCTCCACCACTTGTAGGTAATCAGTCCAATGGTAGTACAGGGAAAACAGTCTGCGACTTCCGTCTATTCCTTTATAATGACGTTTATTGAGCCAGAAAGGTAATCACAAAAGGAAAAACAAGGTCACTGGCCTTCAGCGCAAAACAAAACAGTACACTGTCCTTGTGTAAACTCACAGTCTCTGGTTCTTTTCCTTTAGCAAGATCAAGTCTCAAGGTGATTCGCCGACAGCCTGCTGCAGACACTCTGTCCAACTCTCACACTGTCAGAATCCTTCTGAGCAGACACCCCCCCTTGTCACCTGACCTGTCAGGCTTACATAGTCCTGAACCAAAACCCAGGCCTGGACCTGGACATGGGAGTAGCTAACCCATCCCGCTCTTTTGGCTACTCCAGTAAAAAGCCTTCCCGATTAACTGCATAGCAGTTATACTAAACTTCTGTGTGAACGTGTGCCAATGGCCGAATGCCGCTGACACCAGTACTATATGGCTTTTTACCACACCGAGACCAGGCATCTCGGTGAGACATATCTGCCGTCCACCACGGCCCCTTGTGGTTTCCTACAATAGAGTTATATGATAGAGGGAGAGGAGCTGAGCTCTGTGATATATAGGGTTATATGATAGAGGGAGAGAAGCTGAGCTCTGTGATATATAGTGTTATATGATAGAGGAGCTGAGCTGTGTGATATATAGGGTTATATGATACAGGAGAGATGCTGAGCTCTGTGATATATAGGGTTATATGATAGAGGAGAGGAGCTCTGTGATATATAGGGCTATATGATAGAGGAGAGATGCTGAGCTCTGTGATATATAGGGTTATATGATAGAGGAGAGGAGCTCTGTGATATATAGGGTTATATGATAGAGGAGAGAGACGCTGAGCTCTGTGATATATAGGGTTATATGATAGAGGGAGAGGAGCTGAGCTCTGTGATATATAGGGTTATATGATACAGGAGAGATGCTGAGCTCTGTGATAGATAGGGTTATATCATACAGGAGAGATGCTGAGCTCTGTGATATATAGGGTTATATGATAGAGGAGAGGAGCTCTTTGATATATAGGGTTATATGATACGGGAGAGGAGCTGAGCTCTGTGATATATAGGGTTATATGATAGAGGGAGAGAAGCTGAGCTCTGTGATATATAGGGTTATATGATAGAGGAGAGAAGCTGAGCTCTGTGATATATAGGGTTATATGATAGAGGAGAGAAGCTGAGCTCTGTGATATATAGGGTTATATGATATAGGAGAGGATCTGAGCTCTGTGATATATAGGGTTATATGATAGAGGAGAGGAGCTGAGCTCTGTGATATATAGATAGAGGAGAGAAGCTGAGCTCTGTGATATATAGGGTTATATGATAGAGGAGCTGAGCTCTGTGATATATAGGGTTATATGATAGAGGAGAGGAGCTAAGCTCTGTGATATATAGGGTTATATTGTGAAGGTAAGGAGATTTGAACTAATATTGTGTTGCATGCATAACTATGAAATCCCAAGCTTTTCTCCTTAATAAGGTATCTCAGCTTGAGCAGATTCCATTTTGTGAGGAATGATACAGCAAATATGAAGAAGCATTTAAGATGGTTGCAGTCCAGGATGTAACATCTTGTTATCAGTTTTCCCAGGATGTGGCATTTGGTTATCATCTCCCTTCCTTAAGTTTCGTTTTACTGGAAATCAACTACAAAGTTTCGGCTGATGCATTCCAGAGACTTTCTACTCAGAGACAACGTGGACCACTGAAATCTACTCAGAAGCTGCCTAAATATGGACAGACATCCGGTCCTCCCGCCCCTATCGCGCCTGCGCTTGTTTGATTACAGAATCATACAAATATGTGTGTAATGCATTGTATTGTCAGAATTACTTGGAACATGAATGAGATTCGAACCAGAACTCTGCATCTGACTCAGTTTCTAATCGGCCGATACATGTTCCCCTGATCGTGATTTGGAGTACCGGGACAAACGGGTGACCCCCAGTGTTGGCAAACGACCCCCGACAATATGATAGAGGAGAGGAGCTGAGCTCTGTGATATATAGGGCTGTATGATAGAGGGAGAGTAGCTGAGCTCTGTGATATATAGGGTTATATGATAGAGGAGAGGAGCTGAGCTCTGTGATATATAGGGTTATAGGATAGAGAGAAGCTGAGCTCTGTGATATATAGGGTTATATGATAGAGGAGAGGAGCTGAGCTCTGTGATATATAGGGTTAAATGATAGAGGGAGAGAAGCTGAGCTCTGTGATATATAGGGTTATATGATAGAGGAGAGGATCTGAGCTCTGTGATATATAGGGTTATATGATAGAGGAGAGAAGCTGAGCTCTGTGATATATAGGGTTATATGATAGAGGAGAGAAGCTGAGCTCTGTGATATATAGGGTTATATGATAGAGGAGAGGATCTGAGCTCTGTGATATATAGGGTTATATGATAGAGGAGAGAAGCTGAGCTCTGTGATATATAGGGTTAAATGATAGAGGAGAGAAGCTGAGCTCTGTGATATATAGGGTTATATGATAGAGGAGAGAAGCTGAGCTCTGTGATATATAGGGCTATATGATAGAGGAGAGAAGCTGAGCTCTGTGATATATAGGGCTATATGATAGAGGAGAGAAGCTGAGCTCTGTGATATATAGGGTTATATGATAGAGGAAGAGGAGCTGAGTTCTGTGATATATAGGGTTATATGATAGAGGAGAGAAGCTGAGCTCTGTGATATATAGGGTTATATGATAGAGGAGAGGATCTGAGCTCTGTGATTCTTATTATTATTATTTTATGATTATTATTATTTTTTTTTTTGAGCGCCCTTGGTTCCAGAGCGCTGTACATATATAGGGTTAAGTGATAGAGGGAGAGAAGCTGAGCTCTGTGATATTTAGGGAGATATGATACAACTGAATGTGCATGAGCAGAATGACTTACAATGATATAAAGTATTTTGAATATTTTGAGTAAATGCAACTCATAGTGGAAGCCACCGCAAAAGACTATTATAGCTAAAGCTATTTTCCTTTCTGCAATGTAGCGGTCAGTTATAATAGAAGCCCCAATGCTCTGCCAGAGCTATCACACAATGGACACCAATGTTGCCCAACTAATCCCACTTATTTTGAGGTCCACTTATTTTCTCCAAGATGTCTGTTATTTTGACTGGAGAATAACATTGCTTGCAGTGATATTTCCCATCAAATATGACAGAAACTGCAGTGGAGGCTTCAATGTAGATTTGAACAGAGCCTAATAGTATATTTATTGCAGTATAAGGATTGAGAAATAGTGATTATATTATTTACATCTATATTATAAATGAACAAGGGACAACAATTAGGAATAAAGCAGTATCCTATGGTATTAAGCCTAGTGCTGAACACATCTTTCCCCAACCAAACTCTCCTCCTTCTGCTCTAGCATTTTTTTTTTAATACAGTTTTTCCTCCATCTCTACTTCGACCAAACTCTTTACATTTTTAAAAAAAAAAAAAATAATAGTCTTAAAGGTTTTTTTTCTCAGTTTTCTCAAAGGGTCATGTTACAGGTGCTCCCACGGCCCACACCTGCTGTGGGTTCTGGGGGGGCACCGTGACCTGCATATTGGGTCGCAGGCACACTTGCAGCCTGGACCCCATATTGTCCTACTAACTTCTCCTCGCTTCTTGTCACGTTCCTGCCGGCCGTCTCCAGCATCTCTTTCCTACAACTCCCAGACTGCAATGCAATTATATTCTAGGTCTTCCTCCACAGGTATCACTGCTAGGGTCATTGTGCTGACATTAGTGTATAATTTCCTCCCCACCCCCCAGCTTTGTACTTGCTGCCATGATAATGATGATTGCATTCCTGTGCTAGGACTTTGTGCTAGGACTCATGAGTCATTATGTGAACAGTATACAGAGCTGCCCACATGAATACAATTATCATGAGAGCAGTATACAACCCCCCAGCTTTGTACTGCTGTCTGCTGACAGGACTCAGAGATAAACAAACAGTTCCCCCTCCCCTGTAATTACTCCTGCTGGCTTCTATTCACTTTTAAACTAAAGACAAGCAGGAGTGAAATACTAGTCAGCTTTTGAATTATAGTCCTACTAGTATTTTACGCTTGGTTTTCAGCAGATTTTTGCACATTTTTTAAATGTTTTTGGATTCAGCCATTCCATTGAGTTGAATGGTTTAATGATCCAAAACTGTCAGTTTAGAAATCTACAGCTCGGACTGCAGCTGCCACTAGGCATCTGCATATCACAAGGCATTATGGGAAAAGAGCTGAAAGCTCTAGTGCCCTCTATTGGATGTAACAAATCATTAATTTGCTTGTGACTCACTGAGTCTTTAAAAAGGAAATGGGATGTGAGCCAAGTCAGTGTTACTCATCTGCAGACAGCTTTTTCAGGGTTTTTGCCCTTCCTCAGTGCAGAGCAGAGCTTAATGACTGGCTGGGTGGGGTGCAATGAGTGGCTTACATCCCATTTGCTTTGTAAAGACTCATTGAGTCACAAGCAAATTGAGGATTTGTTACCCCAATAGAGGGTGCTTGAGCTTTCAGCTCTTTTCCCATAATGCCTTGTGATATGCAGATGCCTAGTAGGGTGCAAAAGGCAATTTCAAATCCCCACACACCTATATGGTGCTCTCCCCAAGGATAGATATTCCCCCTTTCGAAGCCACACATTGCCTCCCACCCAACCAGCCAGCAAGCTTTCTTCTGCATTGAGGAGGGGAAAACAAAAAAAACAGCTGTCTGCGGATGAGCAACACTGGCTTGACTCACATCCTTTTTGCTTTGTAAAGACTCAGTGAGTCACAAGCAAATTGAGGATTTGTTACATCCAATAGAAGGCGCTTAAGCTTTCAGCTTTTTTCCTGTATTTCATTTTGAAAGTGTCACGGACGCCCCTGCGACCTCTGTCCCGGGTCGCAGGCGCGCCCGTGCTCCTGCTCCCAGCGGAGCCCCGTCCCGCACGTCGGGTTCGGGGTCCGCTCATGTCCCGACCCCCACCGGCGTTCACTTACCCGGCCACGCTCCTGCTCAGTCAGCCTCGTTCTCCAGGCGCGTGGCTCCGCCCCCTAGGGCGCGCGGCCCGGCTGTTGGACATTTAAAGGGGCAGGGCGCCGGTCATTGGGCAGTGCTGGGCACTGCTCCTATTTAAGTCCGGCCTCTTCCTGCCAGCCCTCGCCGGATCCTTGGTGTTTATTCCTTTGCTGAAAGCTTCCTAGTGTGTTCCAGTCTTGCCTTCCGTGCACCGACCGTCTGCCTACGTTTACCAACCAGGAACCAGTGCCGCCTGTCCTGACCTCCTGCCTGTCTATGCCTACGAACCTGACCCGCCTGCCCTGACCTCCGGACTGTCTATGCCTACGAACCTGAGCTTCCTGCCCTGACCTCCGGACTGTCCCCGACTACGAGCCTGCCGATCCTGTACCTCGTTACCCTTGGCCGCCACCGCAAGCAAGCCCCGCCAGTGGTAGTGACCTGGTGGACTCCCGCCGCAGCAAGACCATCCCGCTTTGCGGCGGGCTCTGGTGAATACCGGGACCCCCTTAGAGTCCACTCCCTGGTGTGGGCTTACACCATCACCTGCAGTGCTCCAGCGGATCCACCTCCAGACCGTAACAGAAAGTTTAATATAACGCAGTAGTGATCCCTATAACAATAAAAGATAGTCCCAGGGAACCCTTTTAAAACATGCTTAAGTGACTAGGCATGTGTATGGGGGAGGTGGCCCACCGACAGACAATGAAGGTGTATGGACATCTATAGGGATAAGCATCATTTAGTATTTCAATGACAGATGCACTTTGTTCGGCTCTGACTTGGAAACATGAAGGCTTCTGATATGTAACATAGATGTGAGGGCAACATCTAAATAAAAATTTGTTCTTGTATCTGTGGTGACACAAACCATAAGTCATCGGGTCTAATGAATAAATATTACATTTCCGTAATGTTCTCTCATTTGACTGCTCTTTGCAATATCGCTCGTCTTTCAGTACACATAGATATAGTACTAAATTCAATTCTATTGTAATTGCTTTGCAGCGACTAGACCAAGGCATTGGGCTGTTAAATTCTTGTTGGCAGAAGGGACAATTTTCGTCACAAATGAAATATTGTCGAGTGCTTCTAAGCATCGCTGCCATCTTGTTATCCCCCCAGGTGACATTCATAAAACAAAGACAGGCGCAATTAATGCTTAAAAGGCTCTTAACTGTCAGCATTTCTGAAGTTAGTTGTTCCATCTGCTGCCCTTAATTCAATTTGTCTCTAATTTCCTAATGCTGAGCTGATCAACCTCGTCACAGCGAAAGTCTCAAAAGGTACAAGGCATCAGGTATCATGTCTGATAAACCAGGTTATACCTTACTACACGGAAACCTGCTGTGTCCCACATGGAAAAATACAGGCACCCCCCGGGTTATAAGGGGATGGGACTGGTTTTGTTTTTACGTTAAAATTTTGAGAAGTCGAACGGGAGATTTATTAAATGCAATTCCTTTTTTTTTTTTTTTTTGGGATGTGCGGGAAAGGGTTTTTTTACATTTTTTTTTGCTGTCGCCCCCTTTTTTAGAAGATTTCACTCTTTCCTGTATCTCAGTCAGCTGTGGATCTGGGCACGGGTTTTATCAGGGGGGTGACTCGTTTGAATTCACCCGCCCCATAAGTCTCCGTTTGTAACTAGGGAGTATGTAAATGGGAACGTTAAGTGGGGGACCCCTGTATTTAAATTTTTTGGGGGACACTAAACCCGGGGGATGTGCAACAAATCTGAGCTAAAAGGTGCAATTTGTTCCATCAATTTCATAAATGACACCCCCCAAAAAACTATATATAGACTACGCGCTTAAGATAAAAGCAACAGGGTATAGGGTGAAACTCAACACCCCCTTTAAATTGTTTTGTAAAAACAAGCAAAAAATAAAATAAATATCCCACCGCCAAAAACCCCACCGATTCTATACAAATAGAGGGCCCCAATTTGAGAAAAAAAATTCCCTCGGGGAGGTTTTTTTAATTATTCAAAATATTATGTTAATTATGACCAACGTCAAAAAGCATCGTCCTATACCAGGGGTCACCAACCCCCCGGTCCGCAACCGCCCCGGGGCCCGAAGCACACCTCTCCCGGTCCGGAGGCCCCGGGCCCCCCCAACTTTGCCCGGCGGCTCCGGGGCCTTGTTTTTTAGTGCCCCGGCACATCGGCGGCTCATACTTAGAGAAAGCGGGGGGGGCGTTCCCTTTACGTCCCTGTTTTTCCCCTATCCGTAGATGGGGCGCTCACTGAGCCCGCATCTAAAATTTCAGCGCGCAGGGGGATGATCAGAGGTTTTCCCCACACCCCCTGCCCCTCAGTCCCCCGCGGGACGCGGGCTCCTGAGGAACAGCTCAAGGGGTCCTTATTGTGGAACTTTTTTTTCTTTTTTTTTTTATTTCACTACCTGGCCCCTAAAGGCCATAAAAGAATTTTTTATGCTAGGGGGGCCATATATGAATGTATTACAACTCGGGGCATAATATGAATTTTTAATTCACAGGTCCCATAAATGAATTTATTATACTAGGGGGGCCATAAATGAATGTATTACACAGGGGAATAATGAAGTATTATACAGGGGGCTATATATTAATTTATTACTACAGGGGTTTTGTTTTTAATAAAAAAATTTGTTTAAAAAGGGAAATTTTTTTAAATTACAAGGGGGTATAAAATGAATTTTTACTACGGGGGGGCATATAATTATTACACAGGGAAAAAATTTAATGTTTTTACACAGGGGGAAATAAAAATTTATACTACGGGGGGATATATGAATTTTTTAAATACAGGGGGCCCATAAAGAATTTATTCTACAGGGGATATAAAAAATTTTTTATACAGGGGATAATATAATTATTACTACGGGGGATAAAAAATTTATTAACAGGGGGTATAATAATTTTTACTACGGGGGGGCATATAGAATTATTACTAGGGGTAATTAAAATTTTTTACTACAGGGGTATATAGAATGTTTTACTACGGGCATATAAATTATTACTACGGGGTTTTAATATATGAATGTATTACTACGGGGAAAAAAAAAAAAAAAAAAAAAAAAAAAAAAAAAAAAAAAAAAAAAACCCCCCCCCCTAATGCCCGGGGGGATAAATCTCTGAATGACAGAGCTATTAAAAATTATATTTTAAAATAATAAAAACAAAATTGGTTTTGCCTGGAAAAATTTTTTTTAAACCCCCAAACAAGGGGGAAAAAATAAATTGAAAAAACGTTCCCCTTAAACCCCAAAAAAAAAAAAATTTGTTTTTGAAAGTTAAAAACCAAACACCAACCCTAACCGCTTTTACAAACCCACTAAAAATCTCCCTGGGGGGAATTGTCAAACCCAAAAAAAAACCGGGGCTACTTTGGGATTTTAAAAAATTCAAAAAAGGATAGTTTTTCCCCATAAAATAAGGATATTTTTTTTTACTTTTTAAAGTGATTCCTTGCGGGGGGTCTTTTTGACCATTTTGGAAAAAATACCTTTCAGGAATAAACTTCCAAATTTTTAAAAACCAAACCTTGTGGGTAATAAATTAAACCGACTTTAAAAGATTCCCAACAAAAAGTGTTACCCCCCACATGCCCCCCTTCCCCCGGGGGGAAAACCCCCCGGGGTTTTGAAACCCTTCCAAAAAAGGAAAGCCCCTTTTGGAAATAGAAAATTTTCCTTTCAATAAGTAAAAACGACCTTTAATAACGATGCCGAAGGGGTTAAAAAAACCACCTAAATTACCATCCCCGTCCCTTTAATAGGGTTTGGGGGGAACAAAGTAAAATTTGTGGGACCAAAAAATAAGAGGGGAAAAAGAAATAACATTTTTTCAGAAAAAAATCAATTTTTGAAAAAAGAACCCTTTTTAAGGGAAAATTCAAAAATTTTTTTTGGTTTTAAAATTTCCCCCCCATTAAGACTTTTAAAAAGGTTACAAACCCCTTTCTCCTCCCCCTTTAATTTTCCCACTCAAAAAAAAAATCTAGTTTTTCCTTGAAACCGTACCCTTTCAGAATTTTCCAAAATAAATTTTAATAAATTTTAATCCTTTTTTTAAAATAAAGCACGCTTAAAAAAATTAAAAATTTAAAAACGAATGCCCCTTTCCCCTTTTAAAAAACTGGCAAGACCAAGGGGGTCCCTCAGCATAAATGCAAGGGTTTTTGCCGGGTTTTTTTAAAGGGGAAAAAATTTAAGAGGTAAATTTCAAAAAAACCCAAATCTGGGTTTGGGCCCCCTCCAAACCCCCCCCCAGAAGAAACTAAAGTTTTCAGATATTGGTTTTTTTTCCCCCAAAAAACTCAAAAACTTTTTTTCTGCAAAAATTAAATTTTCCCCCAAAATTCTCCTCAACCCGAATAAAAAAAAAAAATTGGATATTTCCCCCCCCTAAAAATTTAAATTTGCTAATTTTTCGGACCTTTTGGGTTTTGGGGAAATTTTTTCCCACCCGGTTTTTCAGCAATCAGAAGGGAAAAAAAGGGAGGGTAGAAATACGGGTAATAACTGGGTGGTTATTAAAACAAAAATTGGGTTTAAAACATAACCTTTTCCCCGTTTCCAAGGGTATCAGAATAGTTCTGGGTAGGGGGACAAAATTTTGGGGTTTCAATCCTAATTGCAAAAAAACCCCCGGGATAAAAAATTAACCAAATTTAAAACTCAAATCCCCGGAAATACCCCCTGGGGGCTAGGTTTTTTTACCTTGGTTGTATTTTCTTCTTCCCCTCAGGCAAAGGAATAAGAGGAAAAAGATTTTCAAGTGTAGGTGGGCCCCAAAAAAATATTTTAAAAAAAAAAAAAATAAAAAAAAGAAAAAGAAACAGGTTTTTAAAAAATTTAAAAAACCAAAAAAATATTTTTAAAAAATTTTAAATAAAAAAAAAAAATTTAATTTTTTAAAAAAAATTTTTTAAAAAAATAAAAAATTTTTTAATTTTTTAAAAAAAAAAAAAAAAAACCCCCCCCCCCCCTTTTTTTTTTTTTTTTAATAATTTTTATTTTTTAAAAAAAAAAAAATAAAAAGTTTTAAAAAAATTAATAAAAAAAATTTATTAAAAAAAAAAAAAAATATAAAAAAAAAAAAAAAAAAAATTAAAAAATTTTTTTAAACATCGAATCAGCCCTTGCGGTTGGGATAGGGGGTTATCTAAAGGGAGTTTTGAGGCTTGCATTATCCTAATGTTGTTCAAACCAAGCCCTGTTTGGATCAACACAGATTCAACCAAACTTCTAAACAGGCTTAGACTGGCCCACAGGGAAATAGGGCCAACTCCCGGTGGGTCTCTGAGCGTTTTTGACCTAGAGTTGTTTCTTAACTGCATATACATCCTCAGAAGCAAGAGGCAGAGTATAGGAATCAGGTACAGTCATTTACAGTAGCTGTAGGGTGGGCCTCCAAAATAAACTCCATTGGTGGGCTCAGAAACAGCTCAACTGGTGGGCGCTTAAAGTCAACTCCAACTGTGGGCACTATGCACCCCAGTCCAACACTGCTTGTAAAACATTTTAGATTTGAGACATTCTGCACTGGAATATTGTCTAGGACCCAAAGTCTAACCGTCACATACCAAACTTATGTTAGGGGTATGTGTTGGGGTTGATGAGGGAGGTCACAGGGGTTTACTCACTGGTCCAGCAGGTTAGGGGTTAACTGTCAGTCCATTCCTTCGTGATATTTTAACCACTTTAGTACCCTGCGGTTTTTTGGTTGTCACGTTCGTTTTTCCCTCCTCGTCTTCCAAGTACCATAACTTTTTTATTTTTCCATCTACCTAGACATATGAGGGTGTTTATTTTGCGGGACAAGCTGTACTTTCTAATGGTGTCATTCACCGTACCATACAATATACTGGAAAAACCGCAAAAAATTCCAAGTGGGACAGTATGTGAAAAAAACAGACTTGCAACATGTTTTGGTGGGGGGGTTTTTTGTATGTTTTTTTAGGGCTTTCACTCTACAGTATAAATGATGTGTTCCCTGTATTCTTCGGTTTCCGTTATGTTTTGTTACCATAAAAAAATCCAAACATTTTCTATTTTTGAAACTTGCGCCATTTTCTGTGACCAATAACTTTTTTATACTAACACCTATGGACTTGAGTGAGGGGGCATTTTTTCCGGGCTGAAGTGTGCTTTCTATTGGTACCAGCTTGGAATACATGAGACTTTTTAAATCAATTTTATTCCAATTGTTAGAGGACGTGAAATGACCAGAAAAAAAACCTCAATTTTGGCATTTGGAATTTTTTTTCTTCTACAGTGTTCAGCGTACGGGATAAATGATGTCATATTTTAATAGATCGGACATTTTCAGACTCGGCAATACCAAATATGTGTCACTTTTTATTATTTTATTTTTTTATTTGTAAAAATGGCGAAAGGGGTGATTTGAACTTTTATTTTTTTTATTTTTTTACACATTAAAACATTTTTTTTTTTTTTACGGTTAGATTTAAAATAACTTTAACATCAACCCAAATCTGAAGTACAACATTGTAATTGTAGCCATGCCCTCCTGTCAGGAGTAGGTTTCTTACCATGTGAGAGTGAAACCATTACCTTTTCTGTACCATATAAAGTGCTAATAACTGTTAAGCTTGTTGTGGAGAAAAAATTAATTCTTCTGTTTACAACAAAAAGTAGTTAATAAGGAGATTTTCAAACAGGGTGTGACCTTTTTATATCCCTCATCTAACAACCTAGAGCTAACAGTGTCTTCCAAGGCCATGTTCACACGGCTTAAAATGGGCCGTATCTCGGTCCGTAATTACGCGCCGGAGTGCGCAAATTACGGGCTGAAAACGGCCCAGTCATTACGGTAATGCACAGTTCTCATAGAGAACTATGGATTACGTCTCCTCTCCCCGCACAGCGAATCCGCCACGGGGGGAGATAAGTGACATGTGAATTACCAGCGGCGTATACACGCCACTGGTAATGAATGTCTATGGGACGGCAAAGTGCCGGCCCCCCGCTCCCGCCCCCGGCCACACGCGAAAATTGCGGGGGCGTAATTACGTCCCGCAGTTAAGCCGTGTGAACATAGCCTAAGGAGATAAGGGTTTGTGTTAACCACAAGGATTAACATTTAACATGTAGGGAAAGGTGAATGAAGACTATTACCAAATACAATGCTCTTTTGATTTTGCTTTGTTCAGAAGATAAAGAAGATTGTATCTCCTCTTAAAGTACACAAGTTTTTTCTGGTTAACGACCACCTCTTCCCACCTCTCCCTCCTCTGTCTCCTATCTGATTGATTTCAAGAGGACCTATCACCTCCATAGAAACCTCATGAAGTAACACAAGACTAAAATACAAACACTTTCTCAAATATGCTTTATTAGGAAAATCAAAGCATTTCCCCTGTAAGTCCGTTTTTTTTTTTTTTTGTTTTTTTTTTGACGGATCACTATGTTGACAGTTGTGTGAAAGTAATTGCTTCTGAGCTGGGAGAGTCCACTGTGCAGGAGGGTGTCTATAAGTCTAAATCATGTGCACACCAGCTGCAGTGTAATATAGATGCCTGTGTGCTATGGAGGAGGAGGCTGAAGCAACAGGTAGCAAATTGGATTTTGCTATTGGATTTTTGCATGAGCCGTGCGGTCCGTGCTGGCTTCATCTCGCTATCGGTGAGCTGGTTGTTTTGACTTTTGAAGCAACAGGTAAACCTGTCACACTATGTCCTCAGTGTGATCTGCCTGCCTGCCTGTATGTAGTGAGAGACTCAGATCACCCTGTACAAGCAGCTATGCCTTCAGTTCCCCCTGAACAGTTGGTATCTCCCACAGAATTATAAGGATCTCCTGAGTTACAAAGTGAAAGTAAACCCTGCCCCCTGTAGTACTGAGGCAAATCCTCTGAATTGCTAATAACTTGTATTTGAGAAATGCCTTATAATTTTATCTACTATCAAGTCTTGTGTGTTTTTGTGGAGATGATAGGTACTCTTTAAGCTGCCGTCATTCAGTCAGTTTTATCATGGTGAGTCACTCCCTGCAGAGTCTTATCTCTAGCAAAGGAATTTGTTTACCTAACTAAACTACAAGCTTTCACTCTTTAGAGCTCTGTAGCCTTGTCTAATAAATGTTATACATCTCCTGCAGTCAAGGAATAGTTAGGAACAACAGAGCTGCTATAGAACCACCGACAGCCTCACCAGAAATCGAGAGTCTAATGCTGCCTGTGGCTCTGTGAATGCTATGGTGAAAAAACTTCTTTAAATGACTCATAACGGAATTATTTCTGATGGCGACCATTGCGGCTGTCAGATGATGACACAGGTCCAGCTCCTGAAAATCGCAATCTGGACATTGAGACGGGCTGTCTCCAAAGCGTCAGGTCTACTGTGACACTAAGAAGATGTCCCTCCTATAAATATGCTTCACTGCTTTGCTCTTCGCTGTTTTTATGTAGCTGAAAGGCTGCAAAAAAAAAAATAAAAGTACCAAATGGCGCGTCTTACACGTGTAAAGTCTTAAGTGCCACTCAAAGTATTGGAAGGCATAGTAAGTGCCCTCGCGGCCTCAAGAGGCTCATTACTGGTGATTGCAGTCATTCAGAGTCAATTGACCAGTGCCAGCTGCAATATTGTGGAGCGTGTGGGAGTTTTTATGGAAAATGCAGTCGCCATGATTTCAGGAATGGTGTCCCTCACGCTCTTATTCTATATTCAGCAACACATATTGATGATAGGGAGCTAAACAGGGACACAATGTTTGCAGCAGTTTCTCCTCAATGACCTCTAAAAACTTTTTTTTACAGTAGCCTTATGTTAAATTATTCTCGAATATTGGCTGCACGTGGGGTCATCCAGCTGATGGAGACCTTAGTAAGGGTGGATTCACACACTGCATTTAAATGCATTTTTCTTAGCAATTTTTTTTTTAGTTCAAAAATCCTGCAACCCAATGCTATTTAATCCACTAAAGGGTTTTTCTGGGACTACAAAGTTGATTGCTTAGTCATCAATATTGCTGTGCTTCGGGTCGATGTCAGATTAGGCCCACATCAAATTTTGGCGAAAACTGCAAGAAAATAAAAATAAAAAAAATCAAATTTAACCTTAAATTGGGATTAGGGTTTTAAAGGAAATCTGTGGACAATTTATTATTTTTTTTTTTACTAATTTAAACCAGATACTGATACATATGTTTTTCTTAGCTCTTTTTATTCTCTAATTGTATAGTTTTAATTCTCTTTTCTGTCTAGGATTATCTTGCCTAAGCTGCTTTTAACAGCATTAAAGGGGTTTTGCCATGAAGTAAAATTGACGTGGGAAGCTTGCAAATGAAATAATAAACATTTTCACCATTCATTATTATTAAAAATTCTGCACCGTTTTTGTTTTAGCTGATCCATTGTTTACTGCTCGTCCAGGGGATACGACCAGGGCTGAGAGCTCCTCACTCCGGGTCGCACATGCTCAGACATCGCCTCTCCCCTCAGGCAGCTACTGAGTGTTCAAACCCCAGGTGCTGTCATTTTACTCCTGTCCTCTGTACTGCTTAGTAATTAGTAAAACAGTGCAAATAAATAAAAACGAAACGTCAATGAGGTCTGTGCATTGATAAAGAGAAAAAACAAACAAACACAGGTTTGGTTCCTGCAGGGATTTGAACCTAGGACCCTTGTGCCTGTAAGCAAAAGCTTTACCTCTCAGCCACTCAGAAAGCTTTATGACTACAGAGAGGAAAGGCCTGGTGATGTCATCCTACTGGGTCACATGATATGCAATTCAAACAAATCACACAAACGCTTCTGAGCACACAGAGCTGAAGAGCTGGATTCAGGGGGTATGAAATGAGATCTTGGCAAAACCCCTTTAAGTCTTATCTGTAGCACAGGAGGCTTGTTTACCTAATTCAATGACATGTTTTAACACTTAAGGTAAGTTCACACAACTTAATTGCGGGGCGTACTGTAATTTAATTACGGCAGGTGTTCACGGAGTCGCTCTAATTGACGCGTACTCCCACGATGCGCCCCCATAGACATGCATTACTCGCGCCGCACGTACAATATGATCGTATTGTAAGCCAGGGGAGAGGAGGCGTAATCCATAGTTCTCTATGAGAGCTGTGGATTACCGTAATGATTGGGGCGCATTTCGCTTGTATTAGAGCGCAGAACGCTGCGAAATACGTCCCAAAATAGTTAGGAACAGCAGAACAATCACTGATATAGAACCACTAAAAGCCAGACCAGGATATGTGAGCCTTAGGGCATGTCCCCACGTCACGGGTTTGCGGCTGATTTTTCAGACGATTTGCGGTTTTGCAGACCGTCTGAAAAACCGGCCGCAAACAAGCACAATGGGGCACTATGGAAAACCCGTGCAGCAGTCCGCACTGCACAGGTTTTCCGCCCGGCGGTTTAAAAAATGAATGGGGAGGATAGCCGCAAGTGACGGCCTCTTCATTCAGTAATACGGTCAGCTTGTAGCGAACTATGACCTGAAGTGGTTTTGTGGGAACACCTGTTTAAGAAATGGAACTTGTGCCACAAAAATCAAGCCCTCATACATGGTCTATAACAGAAAAGTAAAAAAAAAATATATATATATGGTTCTTCATAAACAGGGATGAAAGACAGTAGAAGCGTCAAAATTTCGCTGTCTCATAGCCACTGACAACTCCACTTCATCCCCTTCTCTGCCCCCTGCCTTACTCATGCTGTGCTACCCTTTTTTTCTGGGTGCTGGATTGGCTATCCAGGATCAAGGAAAGCCTGATGACACCCCATCCCCAAAGATGGCACGTGGTTTTCCAAGCTGAACGCAACCAGAGGGGAATGGGCATCACTCAGCTTTCCTGCATTTTAGATAGCCATCCCACACAGGTGGCACCCAGTTTAATTATGGGGGAAAGTTGGGTGCCACTTATGGGGGGTAAGCCTTACCCTCCAGGATATCTGTTGTCTATGCATGTAATGTTTCATTTTTTTTTAAAGTTTTCTCTTTAGGACCACATTGGCTCATACATTTTTTGGAGAGTTTAGTTAAGTGTCAGAATTTTTTTCCCCCTTCTGCCCTCCGCCAAGGCTGACACTAACCCCTGTCACTATTACACCAGAAACCAACACACCAGAGGTTTTTGGAAGAGCTGGGTTACCATAAGAAGTGGATCATTTAATGTAATAGTCGGCTTCTGAGGCAGTTGCAGGCTGGTATTTTTAGGGTGGGAAGGGACCAATATTCATGGACCTTCTCACTCTGATAGTATTAGGCTGCAGCTATTGGTTTCACTTTGGTTGGTTATGGAAAATCGGGGGGGAACCCAACATCATTATTTTTAATTCATTAATTTATTGAAAATCTGAAAATAGGCATCAACTGTAATCACTAAGTAAATTAATAATTTAAAAAAAAAATCACATGGGGTCCCCTCGTATTTCACAGTCAGCTGAGGTCTGATACTATCAGGATATATGGTCCTTGGCTATTGAGCCTTTTTCACCTTAAAAAGTACCAGCCTGTAATTGCCCCAGAAGCGGACCCTCACATTAGAGTGCTCACTTCTGATGGTAACCCAGTTCTCCATGTTGTATTAAGTACTGGGGTAATAGAAAAAGGCGGTTACTTTTATCCTTTGGTTGATACCAAACCACAGCACTACTAATGCAGAGGCATTTGTCAGATACCTCTCATACTAACTAATTCAAGGGGTTGTCTCGCTACAATGTTTGGGTTTTAATTAAAAGATCTTTAAAAAACAAGCAGCTTTGCAATATATATTCATTACAAATGTCCTACTGATTTTGAGTGATCCCTGGTAGTAGGAGTGCATCAGCTCCTCGAATCACTATAGCCACAGACCTGTTGATTTTTCTCTCACTGGCTGCCAGTGCTGGTGAGGTCAGCAGCTTCTCAATGCAGGTCAGAGACACAGAGCCCCTTCTGCACAGTATGAGGCCACTTGTGATGCTTCTGTAGGGGAGGGAGTGGGAGGGCTATACTCCTGGCTTCTGTGTCTGTGTAGTTGTGCTGCCTGGATTAACCCTGTGTGTGCCTGCTCCCTCCTGCTCTCTACACAGATTGAGGAGAGCAGAGGTGAGGCTGATCTGTGGTCAGTACGATGTGACAGCAGTGAAGTGTGTTACTATAATCACCATGTGTCTGTGGAGCTCTGACTATACTAATAGAACAGATCAGGTGGGCATGTGAACGGTTCATATCCCTCCCTGCTCTGCTGTATTAGTGACACATCGTGAGTATAGTAACACACTTCACAGCTGCCCTGTGTCTGTTCTGATGGGAGGACAGCACAGAACAGTGTTTGTTGTTGCTGTCTTAGCATACAAAGCTCCACAGACTTCACTGCACAGTGCAGCTGGTTCAGCAGATCTAGGCAGGGACACACAGGGTTAAACCTGGCAGCAGAACACTGATCCCCCACCACCCCCTGCTGTATAGAAGTTACTGCAGTCAGAGGAGGAGAGCTGTCTGTGTGCTGTCTGCTACCCTGGATTTCCATGATCTAGGACGGGCACAGTAAGGTTTATTACTTCTTTCATCCACTGCAGTTAGTGGATGAGGTACAACTTTCAGCAGGAGGCACAGGGTAGTAAACTCTTGTGTAGTTTCCATAGAACACGATCCCAATGCTAAGTCTGAATGACTGAGCGTTAGAATCGGGAGCGAGCACCAGGGTGATGACGTAGGTGCAGGGAGGGGGGAAGGGGGTGGAGAAGAGGCAGACAAGAAGCACGCCCCTGAATTCAAAAACCTATGGTGCCAGACACACTGAGGTAGGCTGAAAACATATAGTGAGACAACCCCTTTAAGTGATAAGAAAAAACACAACAAAACAACACAAAAACAACACCAGCCCTCGTTGAACATTTTATTGAAGAAATGTTTCCAACGCTAGTCTGAAGTAGTCCAATAGGACCATAGTAATCTAAAGAGGAAACCTGTAGAAAAATAGAAACACTACCAAAAACATGACAATCTCCAAAGGATTGGTCCTCTAACTCTCCACCCCAACAAGGAGATTGTGCCTGTAAGCTGTGCCTTGTACTCACTCTCTCCCACTGTTCCCCCACTATTGTGTTCTGTGGCCAAGTGCCAACATCAATACAACCCCCTTCTATCACCTATAAACCCCATCTCCACCTATCACCCCGTAACCCTCCAACTATCACCCTATGTGCAGCTTGTACTGTTCGTAATGCATTTAGCTTTTCTTCATTTATCTAATGGGACGCAATTATCTTTTTTCATATTTTTAATATATTGTTGAGGATTTTTTTGTTATATTTTCAATCATTAGTTTCGGGTAAGCAACCGATAGATGGGGTCGCCCTTTTCAGGGCGCTCTCTGCCTTTTATAAGGTATTTATTGTAGGACTGGTCCTTTATTTTCTTGGACATCTACGTTTGGGTCTACGTGGTATTCTAATGTTCTATCAAGAGAGCTTGCATCACTCGTGGTGATCGTCTGGATCATCACCTTACCTATTTAGGTTGGTAATTTATTTGTATTATCCTACTTGTATATTTGGAAATTTTCTAGTAATATCTTAGGCTATGTTCACACGGCGTAATTGCGGGGCGTACAGTACGTCCCGCAATTACGCCGGGTGATTTGGGAGTCACGCTGATACGCACATACTCCTGCGACGCGAGGGGGCCGGCAGCTCGTCGGCCCCATTGACAGTCGTTGCTCGCGGTGCATATTCGTCGCAAGTAATTGACCTATCACTTAACTCCACGTGCGTACAATACGATTGTATTGTACGAGCGGGGAGAGGAGGCGTAATCCATAGTTCTTTATGAGAACTATGGATTACCGGAATTTCGGCACGCATCTCGCTCATATTAGAGTGCAAATACAACACGAAATGCGTGCCGAAATTACACCGTGTGACCATAGCCTTAGAATTGCATCATAGACCTGGTGCTCAGTTCTTACTATGCTTCAATAAACACTACCATTTATTTATTTGAATCGCTGGCTACAACTTCATCTACTCAGGAAAAGGAAAATGTGCCTGGTCAAGAAGGACGGTAAACGCCCTGGTCAGGAATTGGTTACCATATTTCCAATTATAATCTATTCTTGGTTTTGGCTTCAAAAACTGCATCCAAGAAGCTGAAGGTGTGAACACAACCTAAGGCTGTAATAGAAATGGTTGCCCGGGGTGACAACCCGTTTGTGTATGTGCATGAAGGCTGCCCTGTGCCATGTAATCCACTCTGCGTCTACAATTAGCTTCCTCGGAGTAATGTGCTCACGAGATTGTGACACCGGAGGAATTGCATTATTTTCTGGAGGACGTCACATTCATTTTCAGGTCGGATGTTGCTTGCCGCTTTTATATCCAAGGTTATCTGAAAGTTCTCAAATATAATATACAGCTTGCAAAATGCTGAACACACATCCCGGTGCCAGAATCAAGGTCTGACAAATGTCCTTGCACTTTGTACATAGTCAGGATACAATCTGAACCAACAAAAGATGTTTCGTAAATGAGTGATTCTCAAAGCTGACGACGATACGGAGGCGGTGCCTGCCGCAGGTCCCTCCATTACTGATATCTACTGGGACTACTGGGACAGTTTGGGCTGATGCTTGGTACAGTGGGTCATTGAGAGAGTTGTGTTATGGATTTAGGTTGATGTTAAATTCAGCCTGAAGTTCATCAATTCCACTCTGGTGGACCCAAATCAAATTTTGGTAAAGAAAAATTGGCCCAAAAAAATAAATCATAACCTTAAAGAGGTTTTCTCACAATGCTGTTTTATACAGCTTCAGAGACACTTCCTGTTCAGGCTGTGGGTGTATCTGTAGCAGTGATTGGCATAAATGCCCTACTATTCCTAGCTAATCCTGTTACAGTGACATAAGTGCAGGAGTTTTGTAAACTAGCGTGCACAAAGCTATAGGGTTCTTAAGGGTTAAAGCTTGTCAGTAAGCAATGTAAACAAGCTTCTGTCTTCAAGATAAGAAACACAGCAGGGAGTGATGTGCTGCAGCCTGTAAGAGCAGAGAGAGGTGGTTGGTAACTACGGTAGCTTGTGTCCAAAAGTAGGAAATAAAATCTACTCCTAACTGAAGAGAAGCAAAATCAGACCAGCAATGTATTTGGGACTAGTCTTTATCTACCTTTGCCTTTGAGAACAGAGGGTTTTTTTTAACAAACAAAGGATGCTAAATCGTTTACTTTAGAGCACAGGCTTCAGAGTCATGATAAGATCTCCCGCTCTGTGTTAGTGCAATTAGAAAGGTGTGAATTGGAGTTTATCGCTAATTAAATGCTATAGAACACCCACAGATAAAAAGGAAGAGACGGGTGCATGAATTCAAAAACTGCTTTTGGCTCTGAAACGTGGGGAGACAACCCCCTTTAAGTGTGTTACAAAAAGGGGAGACAGGGTGGCTTTAACCCCTCCCGCCTTTCAGTGGAGGATAGCTAACCTGACGGCCGCTTCCCGTCCTCTCGTTTTTAAACTGTGCGCTGTGCTCTGACATTCCAGAATGTCCTTGCAGAGTTAAATATTGACTGCCCGGATGTATATAATCAATGGGCAGTCGGCATCTGGTTAACATAAAAACTGGATTTACACACATTCTCTTTGAGAGTTAACAGTTTCTTTTTGCTCTTTTACTCTGGTGCCTGCTATGAAATATTGTGCAGTCTATCGTCTGTGGAACCTGTGCTGCAGCGGTTCAGGGCTTTTTTTTTTTGCTAAATGTCTCTGCAAATGAACAGATCTGGTCAGCAGTGATTTTCTTCTCGGCTTTCAGAGATAAATGTCAGCCACTCTGTGACCAATGGTTTGAATATAACAGCCGAACATAAGGTGAGCGAGACTGGAAATCCCTGAATGTCACTTGTCAGTGTCCGGTCAGCCAAGTATTCAGTAAGTAGCCCCAGGTCAATGTCCACCTTGATACTGTGCTGAAGCAGTGGAAACCCATCAGACTGTGGAAAGATAGGGAGCAGCCGGAGCTGTAACTGTACAGGAAGAGTCATTATCGTGTCGTCTTCCATTGGATTAAACAAGGTGTCTAATGAAGGTTTGTCCATATAATGAGGTTTATAGACCGGTGGAGAGTTGGAACGTAATCAGTAAATGTGTGAAGTTGGATAAGGAATGTAAATCCACAGATAAATATCCCATTAAAACTTATCATTTAATATAAGCCACTCTAAAGCCCCAATATCTAATATAAAGTAGTTCATAAACAAAGCTCACTTACCCAACTGTTGTCATATAAGAAGGGATCCCAGGGCTGAACAGTTACACCATATCTTGGTTCTTTAGTGGTCCCGATATCATCATGTAGAAAAATATACAGCAAAAAAGCAAACAACAATCCTGTTAGGAAAATAGTTTCCGTCCCTTATAAATCCCTAAAAATGCCCTTTGTAGGGAACCCGCCCCGAGAAGGGCGACCCCACGAATTGACACTAGTAAAACATGCAATTACCCTAATACAAATCTGATAAATAATTCAGACAAAGATTATTAACCAAGAGCCCAGACGCATTTCCACCTCTTAGCATCTTCAGTGGGCAGATAAAGAGAAACACGACAAAAGAAAGAAGAAAAAATACAGGAATGTATGACTCCCAGTGAGGATGTATGACCCTGGATAAGGAATGTATGCACAATTTTATTCCACTGATAAAGAAAAATAAATTAGTGCGTGGTTTAAAGGACTTTTCCAGGAACACACAATGATGGACTATCCTAAGAATAGGGATCTGATACTACACCAGTCACCAGTCAGAGGAGTATAGGTAAATGGGCTGCGTTGTTGCACCAAGAACAGCTCTGTATACAGGCAAGTCAATGGAAAAACAGTGAGGTGGTCACAGTACTGAAGTGGTGGGAGAATCGGTGGACTTAAGGACCAGCTATCTGTATGTATTATTGGAGAGGCTCTTCAAAGCTAAGCCTACATCAAACCATATGGTTGGGGTGGGCTATGGAAAATTCACAGGATTAGCTCAACCTCAATTCTTTCTAAGAACAAATTCTGCAAAAAAGAAGGAAAGCAATCTTGAAAGCGCCACCTTCTAGAGGGTTCTGCCCTGGAATTTAAAGTACAACCCTATGAGGAACCTGAAAGAGGTTGTCCAGGACTTACAAAAGCTTGTTGGTCCATTGGGGTCACCTCCGTGATGCTCCCCTTCCATCTCGGTGGTTGGACCGTACATCTCAGCTGCACAGTGAACGTCCATCGCAATGTATGGGCCGACCACCGGGATGGAACAGGAGCATCACGGAGGTGAGTAGGCTTCTTTTTTTTTATTTATAATCATACCCCAGTGGACAAACGAGCTTTTATAATTCCTAGCTAACCCCTTATAAAGCACGTGGAAGGATGTTAGCCAAACTAGGACTCAATCCAAGAAACACATTTTTTAGTGAGCCCTAGTACCATAGAGAGTCCTCTTTATCCCCTTTCTGCACTCATCTCTGTGATCCACTGCCCTTCATCAGAGATCCTTGCATTAACCCTTCTAATGCGCTAGACCACCATGGATCGTAATATTAATCCATTCAATGCACTAGACCAATAGGGATCTTTGCATTAAATTCCTACAATGCACTAGACCACCATGGATCCTAACATTGACCCATTCACTGTCCTAGACCATCAGTAAACCTCATGTTAACCGCTTTACTACCCTAGACCGCTAGAGAGATTAACTTATTCTCTGACCCAGACTTCTAGGAATTTTGTAATTAACCTCCTTACTGACCTAAACCATTATGAACTCTGTGATTAGCCCCCATATAGCTCTATGCCAACAATATTAAATCTTTCCCTGCCCCAGATCAGCAGAGATGTGGACACTAACTACTTTTACTGCTTTACAGTGTTAATCTGCCCAGCTTGGGATATGGAAATTACCCCCTTACTGTCCCAGACCATCAGGGATACAGATAATAGCTTTCACTGCACTAGACCTGGATGCTGTTTAAGACTATTCACTATGTTTCCCAATATATTTGGCTGTGTTATAGTTAAGGGGGTATACACATCTCATACATTTATAGCATATCCACTGAAAAGTTATATAAAGTTAATTAAAATAAGAAAAAAGCACACACAGTAAAAAATACAAATACAGACGGTCCCCGACTTACACCGTTCCGACTTACATCCGTCCCCTAGTTACAAACGGAGACTGGGTGTGCTGACATCACACACTGAGTCATGCCCCATAATAACCAAGTGCCAGCATGCCACAGCAGCACATGAGATACAGAAATAGCAAAACAAATGTATAAACTGTTCCTTGCACTATCCAAGACAACAAAAATTTTTTTGATGGAGTTAAATTTAATAAATCTACCTGTTCCGACTTACATACAAATTCAACTTAAGAACAAACCTACAGTCCCTATCCCATCTGTAACCCGGGGACTGCCTGTATATGGTATCAGTACAATTGTAATGACCCAAACACTGAGGTTGACACATTATTTAAAGGGGTTTTGCCAAGAAGTGATTTCCTCACCTAACAGGCTGAACGGTCCTCTTGAGCCTTGAAAAAAAGGGCGTTGTGTTTCTGTGTTTAAGAAAACAAGTGCCTTCTCCATGATGTCATCGCACCACCTCCCATGCACGCTCCCAAGGCTTATATTCATACTCTGTAGTTGAGCAAACATTGTTTAGCTAAACCATAGAGGATAACTGTATTGTGGACAAGCTCTACAGGTTTTGTTTCTCTCAGGGGCGTTGCTAGGGTCCCAAAACATCCGGGGCTCGGGCCCTTAAGTTTTTCTGAGTAGGGCTGGTTGCACACGCCATTTTTCAAGCCAAATTGTGAACTGTGGATGTATTTTTACAGAGAAAAAACTTCTGTTCCTGTCTCTAATTTTCTGCACATTCCACATAGATCCTGTCCATCTCCTCAGCAGTCACTGTACAATGAAAATCAACGGTGACAAATTTGCATTTTCCTAACAAATAAGTCAACAAATAAAACACCTGTACATGGAGCAAATAAACCAGACGACTCACCGTTACTAAAAAACATACTAAACCAAGACCCAAAACTATTACTACTTACGGATCAAATAAAACCTCCAGACTATGACTGAATGCGACCACCACATGTGACTATCAGCAGTACACAGACTCTGAAGACGTATACCACCACCATACAGTAACCATATAGTGGTAGATACTAGTTGTATGTAGGCTCAGCAGAAATATAAGTGATTACATTGCAGTTACATTTGGTGACTTACAAGAGACGTCTCTGAAGAGTTGTTCCCTTCTTCTTTTCCATCTGTCCCAGATGTCATGACATCTTCTCCCGGCCTCGACTCTTCACTGAAAAATGTACAAAATAAACATCTGAAACTCCTCACTGTATCAGCACTTCAGGTCCAGGTCCTGTAGCTGGTGAACGTTGTAAGCGGCGTGTCACCATGCCGCTTACGCCGTCACACAGGGTCCAGGACCTCCGCGTCCGGCAGAGGATCCCAGCGTCGCAGGGGGCGTGAGGAAAGCAATGCACCACGCCCACTGCGACACTGAGGTATATGTATCAGCGCTCACCAAGCGCTGATACATACAAGGGAGAAAGCAGGACGGTAACGATCCGTCCTGCCTCCTCCCCGACTCTGACTGCGCAGCCGCTGTTAAACGGGCACGCAGTCAGAGAGATCGGCGGGCGCCGCCCGCACTAAGGAGCGCTCCAGGCCCAAGGCAGCGGCCTGGAGCCGCCGAGATTCGGGGCACAGGCAGATTTATTCGGGGCTCGTGCCCCGAATAAATCTGCCTAGCGACGCCCCTGGTTTCTCCCTCTTATCAGCTCAGGAGAGAAGATAAGATCCAAGCAGGCAGCATTCACAAACTGCTGCAGGGGAGGAGGGAGAAGGGCTGAGCAGGGAGCATCTGCATGTTTACTCAGATAATTACATTACAACCAGCAGATTCTCTATATAGCAAATACAGGCTTTGTTCTCCCCCTCCCTTCAAAGCTCTTTCATGTGCCCTGCCATCAGATGAGAAGGGAAAACAACGCAAGTGCAGCCAGATCAGCTCCTGGTCCTAGCTAATGTAAACAGTCATGAAATTAAGGGCATTTAACCAATGCCGCAGCTCTCACAGGCTACACTTTTTTTAATTACATATATTTAGAAAAGTGATTAAATACCCATTTTGGAGGATCCCACGTCAACATTACATTGTGGCAAAAAACCCTTGAAGACCAAAAAGTGAATGTTTTAAAGAAAATACCAAACACATTTTTAAAAAAAAAATAAATAAAAAATGAAAAAAAAAAAACTTTATCAAAGCTGCAATACCAGACACAGCACATGAACAGCGGTGGTGCTGTTTCTGGAATGAAGCAGCCATGTTTTTAGAATTCTGCAGCCTCAGCAGATTTAGCATTGCCTGCCATTCCCTACAGCCTAGCTGACTTCCTTCCTCTGCCTCCTGTACTGTGAATCTGTCCGCTCCCTGCTGCTTCTGTTTTGCTCCAGCATTATGGAGAGTCGGATTAAATGTGCATCACATCCCAATTTGTAAAACATCATTATTAAATCAGTGATCAGAAATCCAGCTAATTCAAAATACACCCAAGGTTGTGAGTGAGGGGCAGATAAGTTGTTGGAGTCTTTGATGTACTTGATAAATAATATTGGTGTTTAAATATTAAGATATGAGATAGATAGATAGATAGATAGATAGATAGATAGATAGATAGATATGAGATAGATTAGATAGATATGGGATAGATAGATAGATAGATTAGCTAGATTGATAGATAGATAGTTACGGGATAGATTGTTAGATAGATAGATAGATAGGTAGTAGATAGATAGATATGAGATAGAATAGATATGAATTAGATATGAAGGATGGATAGATAGAGCCATGAGATAGATAGATAGTAGATAGATAGATAGGATTAGAAAGATAGATAGATAGATTAGTATGAGATAGATAGATAGATAGGATAGATAGATAGATAGATAGGATAGATATGAGATAGTTAGATATGAGATAGAGTAGATATGAAATAGATAGAGATGGATAGATAGATATGGAGATGATAATAGATAGATAGATAGATAGATAGATAGATAGATATGGATATGATAGATAGATAGATAGATAGATAAATAGAATAGATAGATATGAGAGAGATAGTTATTATAGAATAGATAGATAGATAGTTAGTAGATAGATTAGATAGATGATGATAGATATGATAGATCAGTTAGATAGATCTGAGATAGATAGATATGAGAAAGATAGATAGATAGATTGATAGATAGGATATGGGATAGGCTAGATAGATAGATAGATAGATAGATAGATAGATAGATAGATAGATAGATAGATAGATGGATAGGTGGATAGGTGGATGGATAGATAGATAGATATGAGATAGATAGATATGAGATAGATAGATAGATAGATAGATATGAGATAGATTGATAGATAAATAGATAGATAGAGATATGAGATAGATTGAAGATAGATAGATAGATAGATACGATAAGATTGATATTGTCACGGTTCCTTCATTGACTTTCATTAAGTACATAAGTAATTAAGTCATTGTCAGTTATGCCATTTTCGGTCGGATCACCCAGTCCTCCCAGGTAGCGGCGCAGCCTCCCATCTTGGTCTCCTCCTTCCTCAGACGTTCTCTGACATCTCCTGCCTCCGCTCGCAGTGTTCACCTCCACATCATATACACATCCAAGGCTTCTTATGTTTTTGTGCTAAATATGTAAGTCACGAACAGTTTGGTTTTTTTTGGAGATTGTGCAATTCTAATAACGCGGGGTGGAAGTAATAGGGAGAAGCGGAGGGAATTTGTAGGTCAGCCTGTTCTAAGAAAGACATTTCAGGAGCGAATAATAAGGTGAAGGATATTGCAAGCACTAAATAATTTCTTTTTAACAACCCAGTCAGACTGGGATCAAGGGCGCCGCAGCTGCAGTCATCTGTAGACGGAAGGTCGGCTTCCCCCCCACCAACTATGAATATGTTAATCTCGTATTTAGGGTCAGACTAAATCTCATGCTCCAACATATTGATACGTTTCAAATGCAAATACTTCCTCAGCCAGCTCGGCTGTAATAACTCAGTGTTAAGCAGTCTCTTCAGATGCAGAATGTACAGTAGGACTAATTTGTAAGAGCAGGCTGTAATGACTGCAGATGTTCTGCTTCCCTGAGTATAGACACGTGTGCTCTTATATACCGGCTCCATGTGCTCTATACCAGGGAACATATGTCCTGGCAGCTAACTAATGGCATGCAGTGGCTGCACCGAATGGTCCAGGGATACATTATGTATACAGTGCTGCCGAAAACAGCTGCTCCAGCTACAATGTGACAGCAGCTGCTACTCTACGACGTGTCACATCTGTCTGCTGTCTCTATTTACATATAAAGTGGGAAGAGAAAAGAAAGGAAGAAAGAAAGAAAGGAAAAAGAAAGAAATAAAGAAAGAAAGAAAAAGAAGGAAAGAAATAAAGAGGGAAAGAAAGAAAGAAAGATAGACTGTTGAAGAAAGAAAGAACGAAAGAAAGAGGAAGGAAGAAAGAAAGAAAAAAGAAAATGAAAAAAACATGGAGGGTTGAAGAAAGAAAGAACGAAAGAAAGAGGAAGGAAGAAAGAAAGAGGAAGAAAGAAAGAAAAAAGAAAAAGAAAGAAAGATGGAAGGTTCAAGAAAGAACAAAAGAAAGGTTAAGGAAGAAAGAAAAAAAAATAGAACGAAAAAGAAAGAAAGAAAAAAAGAAAGAGGAAGAAGAAAGTTGGAAGTTTGAAGAAAGAAAGAGGAAAGAAGAAAGAAAGAAGTAAAGAATAAAAAGAAAGAAATATAAAGAAAAAGGAAGAAAGAAAGAAATAGAAGTCAAAAGAAAGAGAAATAAAGGAAGAAAAAGAAATAAATAAAGAAAGAGGAAGGAAGGAAGGAAGGAAGGAAAGGAAGGGAAGAAAAAGAAGATAAAAGAAAGAAAGAAAGAAAAAGAAAGACAAAAGAAAAAGAAAGAAAAAATAGAAAGAAAAGAATGAAAGAAGAAGAAAGAGGAAAGAAAAAGAAACAAGAAAGAAAAAGAAAGAAAGAAATAAAGAAAGAAAGCAAGAAAGAAAGAAAAAGAAAGAAAGGGAAAAAAGAAGGAAATAAATACAGAAGGAAAGAAATAAACAAAGAAGATAATAAATAAAGAGGGAAAGAAAGAAAGAAAGAAAGAGGAAGAAAGAAAGGACCAAGAAGGAAAGAAAGAAGGAAAGAAATAAACAAGGTATGAAAGAAAGAAAGATGGAAGGTTGAAGAAAGAAAGAACAAAAGAAAGAAAGAGGAAGGAAGAAAGAAGAAAAAGAAAGAAAAAAAGATATAGGGTTTAAGAAAGAAAGAACTAAAGAAAGAGGAAGGAAGGAATAAAGAAAGAAAGAGAAATAAAGAAAGAAAGATTGAAGGTTAAAGAAAGAACAAAAGAAAAATTAAGGATGAAAAAAAATAAAACAAAAAAAATAGAATGAAAAAGAAATAAAGAAAGAAAGAAAGAGGAAGAAAAAAAGATGGAAGGTTGAAGAAAGAAAGAACGAAAGAAAGATGAAAGGAAGAAAGAAAGAAGTAAATAATAAAAAGAAAGAAATATAAAGAAAAAGGAAGAAAGAAAGAAATAGAAGTCAGAAGAAAGAGAAATAAAGGAAGAAAGAGAAATAAAGAAAGAGGAAGGAAGGAAGAAAGAAAGAGAAAGAAAGGGAAAAAAAGAAGGAAATAAATACAGAAGGAAAGAAATAAACAAAGAAGATAATAAATAAAGAGGGAAAGAAAGAAATAAAAAAAGAGGAAGAAAGAAAGGAACAAGAAGGAAAGAAAGAAGGAAAGAAATAAACAAGATATTAAAGAAAGATAGAAAGATGGAAGGTTGAAGAAAGAAAGAACGCAAGAAAGGGGAAAGGGAAAGGGAAAAGAAAAAAAAGGAAGAAAAAAAAGAAAAAATAAAAAGACAGAAAGCTGGAAGGTTGAATAAAGAAAGAAAGAAATAAAGAGGAAGGCCGAAAGAAATAAGTAAAGAATAAAAAGAAAGAAATATAAAGAGAAATTAAGAAAGAAAGGAAAGAAATAGAAATCAAAAAGAAAAGGAAATAAAAAAAAAAGAAAAAAAAAAGAAATAAAGGAAAAAAAGGGGAAGAAAGGGGAAGGGAAAGGGAAGAAAGAAAGAAGGAAAGAAAAAGGAAGGAAGAAAGAAATTGAAATCGGAGGAAGAAAGAGAAATAAAGAGAGACAGAAAAGAAAGAAAGTAAGAAGAAAAAAGAAAGATAGATAGTGTTGGATAGATAGATGATAGATGACAGATGGGCGTAGTAGATGATGTGATAGATAGATAATAGATGTAGATGATAATAGATGGCGATGTACGGGTGGTGGGGGATGATGAGGGATACCGGTTGCTGGAACCCTACAGAAGTGACAATGATAAGCATTGATGTAATTGATAAGCAGCAAAGATGATTTTTGGGAGTAATCTTCTGAATGTGTTTTCCTCTTTGCTAGAAGGGCCTCCACCGTCGCCTCCAGAGGGCCCAAAGCGCTTGGGTTCTCAGCAACCAAATGGAATCTGTTTGGAGGGGCCCGAGGAGTTTGATGTCCTGCAGCGCCACCACAAAGGAAATGAAGCATTACAGAATTTTATTGACGGCAAAGTTCTTTCTGTGAAATTGTTGAATATGTCGGGTCCTCCAAAGAAAAATTAAAAAAATATCCGGGCGCTTTTTGGAGGAAATAGTTTATACTTGGAAAAAAAGATTGTGTATCATTTTAGTAAAAAATAAACCAGGTGCATCAACCACGCGTTTCATGTCTGAATTGTAATTTTTATTAGGTCATGAATGAAATAACACATAGGGCGACATGTTTGATCCAGGCGCATAGAGGCCAGTTCTTAATCGCTTTAAGGCAGTGTAGAATCGCAGAATTATGAATCTATTTTTCTGCGGTCTAATACGGGGGAGGTAGAGCCAATACCCCCAAGTTGGCTCAGGAACCCCCTTTACCTGGTCTGTTCTTCGCAGGTCATACATCGGGCAGTGAAAAGGCCCCTACCCCAGTCGGCTCAGGCACCCCTTTACCCCGGTCTGTTTTCGCAGGTCATCATTTTTAGGGCGTGTGAGCCAATCCCCAAGTCTGGTCAGGACCATCTTTCCCTGGGGGCTGCCCGTTCTTTGCAGGTCATAAAAACAGGGCAGGTAGAGCCAATACCCCAAAGTCTGGTCGGCACCACCCTTTCCCTGGTTGGCTGTTCTTCTGCAGGTCATCATACAGGGCAGTGAGAGCCAATACCACAAGTCTGGCTCAGGCACACTTTTCCCTGGGCTGCCTGTTCTTTGCAGGTAACAAAGGGCAGTGTAGAGCCAAACGACAAGTCTGGCCAGGCACCATTTACCCTGGTCGGTTTTTTTTAGGTCAAAAAACA
>JAODAL010024475.1:0-60508 GCA_025379985.1 Phyllomedusa bahiana | reverse complement strand
AGGTCAGCTCCCCCGCAACCCTTTCTCATTTGACGTGGCAAAAAGCTGGAATTTCCACCCTCCACATCTCCAGCGTTTGGGCAGCAGCGCAATGCCATTAGCAGTATGAAGGGGACACAGGGCCCCTGACAAGCAGCGGTGCGGACCCCCGGGGTGTTGACCACCGAGAGTGGAGGCAGGTGAAAGAGCTCTGCACCATCTTGCCAGTTTTGAAGAAAGCCACCAAAAATGGTCAGTGTGGGACAATGCCTTGTCAGCATGACCATTGTGGTGATCTTAGTTCTGGAACGATTGTTGGACACTCTGAAACATCAGGTCCCACCAGCGTCGGAGGAGGAGACAGACACAGATGCGGACACGGAGCCTTTCTCTCCGTCGAATCCACAAGGCCCAACAGGTTCACAATTTTATTGGTCTTCATTAGGCAGTGGTTCGGGGTCCATGGCTAGTGCAAGGTGACGCCTCAGCTCTCAGGGTGCATCATCTGAGGAAAGTCAGGGCTGTGTTGAAGCTGTGCCATAGGAAGCGGAGGAGGTATTCCTAGACACCGACGGTACCGACGTCCCTGCCTTGGAAAGAGGTTGGCGCGAATTTAAGACGGAGGAGGAAGATGAGGAAGATCAGTTTGCTAGTGCCCCTCGACCCAGAGGCTTGGGAAATCAAGGCTCCATCTCTCACATAAGTGCTTGGATGCACCATTTCCTCCAACATGATCCTCGCATTAAGGCCATCAAAATGAACAACAGTTACTGGGTGGCAACCCTCCTGGATCCCCGGTACAAAACAAAACTCAGCACTTTCCTTCCATCCACCCAAATAGAGAGAAAATGCAGGAAAGGGAGACCTTGCTGATTGATCAACTGGACACATCTGTTGCATCTGCTTTACGTTCTTCAAATGGCACGGTGGAACAACGTCAGCGACGTGACAGCAGTAGAGTGCCAAGTAGCCGTAGCGGCAGCAGCAGGTAAGGTGGCAGAAGCCTAATGGGTGACCTCTGGAAATCCTTATTTACCACCTCACCAACGCCTGTAATGCAGGGCATACATACAACACACAGAGACCAGCTTAAGATCATGGTGCACGACTATCTGCGTCTCAACACCGATGTTTTTGTATGTGTTCCGCACCCAATAGACTTCTGGGTATCCAAAATGGTGAATGGCCCGAACTCACTCGCCAGGCCATAGAGGTGTTGTCCTGCCCAGCAGCCAGCATCATATCTGAGCGGACCTTCAGCACAGCTGGAGGAGTCATTACAGACAAACGCATCCAGCTTTCCACAGATAATGTGGATCGTTTGACTTTCATCAAGATGAATCAGGCATGGATCTATGATGATGTTGTGGCCCCAATTGCCGAGGTCACCGATTAGATGTCGGTCTACTTCACATTCCTCTTCAAAACAGAAATGGTCCTCTTGAAAAACTTTTTTTTAAAATGATTCATTTCTTACTGCAATTTTTATTCTCAGTTCCCAACAGTTCATTTTGCTGGTTTTGCTGTGAGGAGACTGTAAAAGACACCAAGGTTTCATGACAAAACCGTTTTCCATTTACTCACTTTATCTTAAGAAGTTTTTGCATTGTCACTGGTTTTGTGGTCATGGTGATGTGAGATACAGCTATAATTATGGTCCTTTGGAACATAAATGTGGCTTTTAAGTGGCATTTCTCCACTTCACAATTTTTAACAGTGGCTGAGAAGTCATTTTTATAATTTTTGTTGTCATGTTGCTTTGAAATGCAGCATAATAATACAGGTCCTATTAAAAAAAATGTTGTTTCTAACAGATATTTGTTCTTCACAATTGTCAAAATTGGCTCAAAGGGTCAATGTTTTGAAATTTTTTGGGTTTTGCTTGTGACATGCAGCTATACTAAGGTCCTATTATAAAAAAAAATGTTGTTTTAACAGACATTTGTTTTTCACAATTGTCAAAATTGGCTCAAGGGTCTTTGTTTTTGAATTTTTGGGGGCATTTTGCTTGACATCAGCTATATTACAGGTCCTATTATAAAAAAAAATGGTGATTCTAACACACATTTGTTCTTCACAATGGTCAAAAGTGGCACAATTGTCATGTTTTGAATTTTTGGGGGCATTTTGTGTGACATGCAGCTATACAAACACATCCTATATAAAAAAAAAATGTTTTTTTCTAACAGCCCATTGTTCTTCAAAATTTGGTCAAAAGTGGCTCATGGGTCATGTTTTAAATTTTTTGGGGGCATTTTGCTGTGGAAATGCAGCTAGACTACGGGTCCTATTGTAAAAATTTGTGGTTTCTAAACGGGACATTTGTTCTTCACAATTGTCAAAGAGTGGCTTAAGGGTGATGGTGCTGTCAGAAACAGGAATAGGTTAGGACACTGTTAATGGACACATATTGCAAATGACTTGTTTTTTGCAAGATCTTTACATAGCTAGCAATCCCTGTATTGAGACAACCATTTAATACAATTAAAAAAAAGAGAAACAAAAGACGTGATGGGATTCCATCCTATTTTAAAAATGTGTTTTCTAGAATGAAACTACTAAAAATACTTGCATGTACAAAATAGCTGGTACAAATATTCCTCTGAATTGCACAAGGAAGGTACAGGAAGACTTGACCAGATGTAGGTTATTCAGAGGACATGGAGTATGGAGCACAGACAGAGAAGAAAGAACAGAGACCATTTCCTCCAGCACGTTGGGTAAAACGAGAAAAAGAATGCCAAGTAAAAGGGCACCTGGGTGGAACAGGAAGTCAACCACCAGCATTTCCAAGTGAAGCTCAATTGGTCCGCACTCATACGGAGGGGCAAGCTAGGTCTTGACTGTGTACTGAGGAAGGCTGGAGGTCTTACCTCACACTTCCGCTTCCGCACTCTGCTTCAGCACGACTGTTAATAGATGACGGACGCAAGCCTGGGCTCTCACTGCACCCACTGTAACTCCGGCCCTGGCAGCTGCACCTGCGTGTTAATAGATGACAGATGCTAGCCTGGGCTCTCACCACACCCACTGTAACTCTGTCCCTGGCAGCTGGACCTCCGTGTTAACAGATGGCTGACGGCAGCACTGGCTCTCACCATTAGGGGCAATAAGGAGAGCTTCAAATTTCTCTAAAAAATCATATTTTGAAAAAGGTGATTTCTGTGAGGTTAAGTAGTGTCAAAAAGGGCTCCAGGGTGGACACCAAATTGCACAATTTGAGGCTTTAAAATTTTCCGGGGCTGGAGTCACTATGGGTCGCATCATTTGATCTCCAGGGAGTCCTGTCCCTAATCACTGAAGAAGGATTTGGAGGAAAATGAAACCATTGACTTGATTGTCTGAATCACTCTCAGAAGCTACGGAGGGCAAATGTCTTCTCAACTGGGGAGAAGTGTTTTGGGGATGTATTAGGACATTTTATTACTTAGGGGGTGGTGCTGGGACGAATATAACACATCACATGTGTAAAAAATACCTGCAGGGAGGGGGTGTAAATGTTGTATGTTATCACACTATGAAGAAAAATGCAAAATGATAAAAAGTAAAACATATAAATAAAACTTCCCCTAAATAAAAATTCTGTAAACAAATGTCAGTTACCAAAAAATATACTAAAATGACAGTCACTGTTACAAGAAATATCATAGTGCCACTTTGTGATCGTGGTAAACAGGTTTAGGGGTCATGCTGTGGTACAGACAGGTATAGTCAATTACCAGTTCAACTAAAAATGGTGGTTGAAAGACTCCTTTATCCTGCACTTTAAATCTGGGGTCATGCAGGTTAGGGGCTCAGTTGTGGTACAGAGATAGTTATAGTCAATGTCCATGAAGAACTAAAATGGTGGTTGAAAGACTCTTTTATTTGCCGGGAGGCACATTTTTTAATCTGTGTCATGTAGGTTTGGGGCTCCAGCTGTATGTTGCCCAGGACAGGTATACTCAAATGTCCAGTGAAACTAAAATGGTGGTTGAAAGGGCACCTTTTCCTTAATTTTTAATCTTGGGGTTCATGCAGGTTTTGGGTCTCAGCTGTGGCCCCAGGACAGGTATTAGTCAATGTCCAGTGAAACTAAAATGGTGGTTGAAAGACTCCTTTTTTCCGGCACTTTTTAAATCTGTGGGGGTCATGCAGTTTGGGGCAGTCATGCGTGGCTCAGGACATGTATAGTCAATGTCCAGTGAAACTAAAATGGTGGTTGACAATAGACTCCTTTTACCGGCATTTTTTAAATCTGAGGGACATGGTGAGGTTTGGGTCTCATGCTGTGGCCCAGGGAAAGGAATAGTTCAAATGTCCAGTGAAACAAAATGGTGGTTGAAAGACTCCTTTTTCCGGCACTTTTTTTAATCTGGTGGTAAAGCAGGTTTGGGGCTCATGCTGTTGCCCAGGACAGGTATGAGTCCAATGTCCATTGAAACTAAAATGGTGGTTGAAAGACTCGCCTTTTTCCCGGCAACTTTTTAATCTTGGGTCATTGCAGGTTATTGGGCACAAGCTGTGGCCCAGGACAGGTATAGTAAATGTCCAGTGAAACTAAAATGGGGGGTTGAAAGACCCTTTTCCAGCACTTTTTTAATCTGTGGGTCAGACAGGTTTAAGTCTTCTGGGGGTTAAGGACAGATATAGTCGTCCATTCAACAAAAAATGGTGGTTCCCCCCAAAAGACTCCTTTTTCCGGCATTTTTTAAATCTGTGGGTCAGACAGGTTTTTGGGTCATACTGTGGTACAGGACAGGTATAGCAATGTCCAGTAAAACTAAAAGGTGGTTCAAAGACCCCTTTTTCCCCCAGACTTTTTAATTTGGGTCAAAAGGGTTTTAAAAGGGTTTTTCTGCGGTACGGGCATTTAGTTATGTCCAGTTCAACAAAAAATGTGGTTGAAAGACTTTTTTTCCGGCCTTTTTAATCTGGGGGTCATGCAGGTTTGGGCTCATGCTGTTTCCCGGGACGGGGGATTTTCAAGTCCAGTTCAAGAAAAATGTGGTTAAATCTCGCCTTCGGCACTTTTTAATTTGTGGTGATGCAGGTTAAGGTCATGTGTGGTAAAAGACAGGATGGGAAATGGTCTGGACTTTTTTTCTGTGGCTTTTATACCTAGTGTGTTGCCTAAGAGTAGCACATACCTTTTTGCTGTTTGGATTTTAAATTTAGCTTCCCAGCCCTGTTTGGGTTTAAGAATGAAGGGTTTTTCCCCCCCTTAGACTTTATGGTCATGGCGATAATGTATTTTGCTTCGGAAATCGTCTTGTTTTTAATTGCCGATATCGACTATCGACCCGATGACGATAGTCAACGTAATCGCTCATCACTAGCTACAATGTAAAGCCATCCACACCTTACTACCTTGGTATCATGTTTTATACTGTTATGTATTTCTATACTGTTCCACATTGTGTGAGGGATTAGCACAAAAGGGATTTTTTAGAGGGAGTTTCGTATTGTTTTTAAAACAGAACGGGGACTTTCTTCAGTCCAAAGAAATATACACAATATGTATGAATAATAGCAATGAAAATGTTATAACATAAGTCCTAGGCCCTTTAGATGCTGACTAAATATATAGAGAATCCCTCTTTAACAGTGATCATGGCCTACCGCACAGTACCACCCACAGTATCAAAATCCTGTATTCTCTCTCAAGCCTGGGGGAAAACAGAGCCTCTCTCCTCAGCTCCAACTACCTCTTGGTAGCCAACCACACACCCCTGTCTACCTGAATAACCAGACTTAAAATTAGGGCAGGTAAACATGACTTGGATACATGGGAGCAGTCATCCGACCCAGCTTTCAGATGCTCCCCCAAAAAATTACTGATACCAAAAAGCCATACTAAAAACCCGGGTTAAAAGTTTTTACCGTGTTTGCCATAGAAAGTGTGAAGAGTGAAAAATAGGCGATCCTTTTAGAGGCTAACTGAGTATATTTGATGGTGAGCTTTCGAGAGTACTAGCTCCCTTCTTCAGACATGGTGTTATACTAGAAACTGAAAATTTACAGACTTTTTATACACAAAAGACATGGACCTTCAAAGGATCTTAGAATTCTTAAAAATAACAAAATGCAATACAAGCAGACAAGTCATTTACAACAGGTCAAGAAATCAACAATCTAAAACTGTCTGACAAAGGGGGCGCAATAGTCATCATGAACACCTCTGACTATATCCAGGAAGCGAACAGACAGCTGTCCAACCCCGTCCATTACTCCAAACTTGACAGTGATCCCACAGAGGCCTTTATAAAACAGCTAAAGGATATGATCAAGAAGTTTCCAACTTGGGTCCAGAGCCAAGTAGAGGGGCTCATCCCAGCGGATCCCTGGCCGGCTGCTTCTACATGCTCCCCAAGATCCACAAAGATGGCAACCCTGGGAGGCCTATAATTTCTGGCATTGGGACACTGACAGAGAATATCTCAGGTTGGGTGGAAAATCTCCTAAAACCCCTGGTCAGAGACACTCCTAGCTACATCCAGGACACCACGGACCTTCTTAAACTCAATGCCCTCGGTCCGCTTCCTGAGAGCACCATTTTGGCCACCATGGATGTAGAATCCTTGTACAGTGGTGGCCAAAAGTATTGGCACCCTGCAATTCTGTCAGATACTCAGTTTCTTCCTGAAAATGATTGCAATCACAAATTCTTTGGTGTTATTATCTTCATTTAATTTGTCTTCAATGGAAAACCACAAAAAGAATTGTCATAAAGCCAAATTGGATATAATTCCACACGAAACATAAAAAAGGGGGTGGACAAAAGTATTGGCACTGTTTGAAAAATCATGTGATGCTTCTCTAATTTGTGTAATTAACAGCACCTGTAACTTACCTGTGGCACCTAACAGGTGTTGGCAATAACTAAATCACACTTGCAGCCAGTTGACATGGATTAAAGTTGACTCAACCTCTGTCCTGTGTCCTTGTGTGTACCACATTGAGCATGGGGAAAAGAAAGAAGACCAAAGAACTATCTGAGGACTTGAGAATCCAAATTATGAGGAAGCCTGAGCAATCTCAAGGCTACAAGTCCATCTCTAAAGACCTGAATGTTGCTGTGTCTACCGTGCGCAGTGTCATCAAGAAGTGTAAAGCCCATGGCACTGTGGCTAACCTCCCTAGATGTGGATGGAAAAGAAAAATTGATGAGAGATTTCAACGCAAGATTGTGCGGATGGTGGATAAAGAACCTCGACTAACATCCAAACAAGATCAAGCTGCCCTGTAGTCCGAGGGTACAACAGTGTCAACCCGGACTATCCGTCGGCGTAGGAATGAAAAGGGACTGTATGGTAGGATAACCAGGAAGACCCCACTTCTTACCCCGAGACAGGCTGAAGTTTGCCAAAACTTACCTGAGAAAGCCTAAATCGTTTTGGAAGAATGTTCTCTGGTCAGATGAGACAAAAGTAGAGCTTTTTGGGAAAAGGCATCAACATAGAGTTTACAGGAAAAAAAAAGAGGCATTCAAAGAAAAGAACACGGTCTCTACAGTCAAACATGGCGCAGGTTCCCTGATGTTTTGGGGTTGATTTGCTGCCTCTGGCACTGGACTGCTTGACCGTGTGCATGGCATTATGAAGTCTGAAGACTACCAACAAATTTTGCAGCATAATGTAGGGCCCAGTGTGAGAAAGCTGGGTCTCCTTCAGAGGTCATGGGTCTTCCAGCAGGACAATGACCCAAAACACACGTCAAAAAGCACTAGAAAATGGGTTGAGGGAAATCACTGGAGACTTCTAAAGTGGCCAGCAATGAGTCCAGACCTGAATCCCATAGAACACCTGTGGAGAGATCTCAAAATGGCAGTTTGGAGAAGGCGCCCTTCAAATCTCAGGGACCTGGAGCAGTTTGCCAAAGAAGAATGGTCTAAAATTCCAGCAGAGCATTGTATGAAACTCATTGATGGTTACCGGAAGTGGTTGTTCGCAGTTATTTTGGCTAAAGGTTGTGCTACCAAGTATTAGGCTGAGGGTGCCAATACTTTTGTCTGGACCATTTTTGGAGTTTTGTGTGAAATGAGCAATGATTTGATTTTTGTTTCATTCTCTTTTGTATTTTTTCATTGCAAGCAAAATAAATGAATATATTAATACCAAAGAATTTGTGATTGCAATCATTTCAGGAAGAAACTGAGTATTATCTGAAAGAATTGCAGGGGTGCCAATACTTTTGGCCACCACTGTATACAAACATTCCCCACAAGGATGGAGTAGCAGCATGTCGGACACACCTGGAAAAACTAAACCTCCCAGCAAAACCAGTCACATAGCTCATACAGTTCATACTCAGCCACAACTATTTCACCTTTAGAAAGGACCTATATCTACAGCGAATGGGAACTTCAATGGGGTCCAGATGTGCGTCCCAGTATGCAAACCTCTTTATGGCTGAACTGGAAGGAGCATACCTATCCACATGCACCACCAGACCCATGATGTACCTCCGTTATATCGATGATATTTTTGTCATCTGGACTGCGGGCGAGGAGGCCCTACTTAAATTCCATAATGACTTCAATAACTTTCACCCCACCATCAACCTTAAACTTAGCTATTCAGAGAGCAAAATCCACTTTCTGGATACCACAATACACATCAAAGACCACCGGCTACTCACATCAGTATACCACAAACCCACAGACAGAATGGCCTACCTCAGAAACAACAGCTTCCACCCCAAGCACACAAAACAATTCACTATATACAGCCAAGCTATACGGTACAATCGGATTTGCTACAACAAGACAGACTTGGACAAACACCTCCTGGATCTGAGGACAAAATTTCTCCAATTGGGATACAAACCAAAAGTGACGGACAATCAAATCAGCACAGCAGCAGCCATCAACAGAGACAATCTACTTACATACAAAAAGACCCAGAATGAAGAACGAGTGCCCCTAGTTGTCACCTACAACCCACAGCTGGAGATCCTACAAAAGATTGCCAAGGAACTTCAACCTGTGCTACATAGGGACAACAAACTCAAAGAAATATTCCCAGTTCCCCCTCTCCTTTCTTTTCGGCAAACTCCAAACCTACGGCGTATTATTGTCCGGAGTGTCCTGCAGATAGAGACCAGTGATTAACAGAAGAGACTCTGCCACACTGCCTGTGTGACCTGAAGAGGATTCTGAATATACCAAGTTACAGATCCTGGGTTACCTGCCTTTGACCAGGAAGCCAGCAAGATGACTGAGCCAGAGACCCTGGGACACCAGTACTTCAGCCAGCATACCAGCCTTCCGAGAGAGAGGGACAGCTAGCCCAGGACTTTCCTCAGCAAAGAGCCTTTGTCTACCAAGGAGGAGACTGGAGAAACCAATTAGTTTCTTGGCTGTATTGTATTGCCCTTGAGTTCCTCCATTTAATGCTGTAATGCAGGTGAATATTGAAGTGTGATGTAGGACACTTTAAAAGAAGGAAGTGGTGGTGGAATGTGAAGTTTAGAATCCCAGAATACCAGTGATTCTGGGTACGAATGTACTTTGGGATTTAAATGGACCTATAACATGAGAACTGGGTTCCTGCTACTGGAAAAAGGTCCTGAATGACCAGCCACCTCAACCGATGGGAATAGCACATAAGTTACAAGGAGTCCCTATGGTGATAAAGCCCATACTTCAGATGGAAGGAGTAGCAGTTGGTTTCACTCTGTATAGTGTATAAGTAGGGTATGTCCTGCTCTAGCTAATAAATATAAATCCATATGCAATAGCTTTATGTCCCAGGGAGTGGGTGGTGGATTTATATCCAGTTCACAAGATAGAAGTGCCAGATGAGCCGCTATGGAAACTGGACAAAATTCAGGCTGAGATGGGTCCTATTACCCTTTTTCTGAATGGGCGAAGGTGCCTCTCAGCTTACAGTATGCTGCAGGAAGTGAGCTTGTTTAGTGAGCCTATTTAGTACAGAAGCTAAGACGAAGCAACTCCAGAAGTATTATGGTCAGCCCAAATCAGACTCTGACACTAGAACATACATTCTTACAGGAATGGCTCTACCTATCCAGAGGTAATACCGGCCTTTACCTACAGCCCTCTACCAAGAGACATGGTTGTTTTATCCATTAGGCACTAGGCAGTTGGTGATATGTTTCTTGTACAGCGGTATTATTTTTTTACTGTGTAACCCTTAGTGAGAGGTATTATAATAGAACATTCTCTTATTGCCATTTGTATGTATTTATAAGTATTGTATTATTTTATATAAAAGTATCTTTATAGACCTCGGCAACTCCACTGTTTTGCAACAAACAGAAATGAACCAGGAGCTCAGCAGATGCCAAGAGACAGATAAACACTGAAAATATGAATTATTCCAAGGAGCATTTTAGCTGCCTATAGTATATATATGAAAATTGGAGGCTCTTTGCACACCTTTTTTGATCAAAGCTATGAGGCCTCTTCGGCCTGAGTTCAGATAGTGTCTTTCCAAGCCTCCAAACTTTTCATTGCATGCAGGTCCCAGCTATACTCTACAAAGATTATCATTCAACATGTAGGTAATGGTAAATGAAGACTTTTTTGATTTTGCCCTGGTAAGAAGAGAGATTTTATCTGCTGTACGTGAACATTTGTGTCTCTGGCTACCATCCTGCTCTCTCTTCCTGATTAGACAGAAAACAGGGAGTGACATCTCCGTGGTTAAAGTTAACAGAAACTTTATCTCTAACAAGATTAGGTTGTTTACAGATAAACAATTGTTTTCACTTCTCGGAGCACATGTCACTTTGTTTACACAGATTAAATCTCCTGCACTTATGTCCTTGTAATGCCTAGCTAGTTATATAGGAGATAAATATGCTAATCACTACTATAGAACCACCCATAGCCTGAACAAACAGTGTGAATCTGAAGCTGCCTGTGACTCTGTGAAACAGCATGTTGTAAAACCCCTTTAAGTGTGGATGGAGCCCAAGGCCTGCTGAATGCAATTCTTTGTCAACTGAAAGAAAAAGACTCTGCCAGCAAAAAGAACAGTTAATTTTCAATGGAAGAATGCTATACCACAGAATACAACTCTACAGAACAGGACCCTCATGCCAATCGTGTTCCCAACAAATGCTGTAAAGGACTACACAAAAGCATGGGGTATTTTGGACCAGCAAAAATGTTTGCATGGTTTTAATATGAATATTATGAACTCTTCATCCCTGGCTGGTAACTGGAGGAGCTTGTTTACAAAATCAGGAGATAAGATTTGCTCCTAAGTGTAAAGAGAAGCAAAATCAGAACGGCAATAATTTATTTACATATTTACCTATGCCTACTTGGTTAAATCAAATCAATGAAATCAGCTTTCCATGGTGTAGCCATTGTCTTTGAACATTACCCATGTGTGACCATGCATGGTTATATGGTCATTCACTGAGGAGGAATGAGAAACTTGGGACAGCTGTTCGAGTGTTTGGTGGGGGATCAAGGAATAGCACCCCAAGTAATCATAAATTTTACACCTATCTACCTAATATTTCTCATGGGAAAACCTTTTAAAGATCACCAAGAATTATAGGTTAAAGAGATGTACAAGGCTGAATTAATCTATATTATTTGCCATTGGGAGCCCTGTTGCTAGGATTCAGAAAAAAAAATATCATCATCTCCTCCTCCATCTTATGTACAAGGTGCATTTCAATTTTTCATTTCAAAGGCACAGATTGACTTCAGGTCCTCACAGGCTCAGCACCAGGTCAGCCTTTAATTATAAATGCTTTCTCCTCACACCAAGGAAATGTTCTATTTTTGTCAAGTGACTGTACAAGGATGAACCCTCGAAATTCCAACTCCTCTTCTTCCTTTTCTACATTACCTCTAAAAATGTTTGCACCTTCTGAATGTGACGGATGCATCCAACATTTACAAGGTGTGCCTTGTAATTTAAGGACCACTGGGTGTAATTTGATAAACCACTGATTTCTGAAGTCATCATTTTTCAATTTGACACTTCGTGCATTGAAGAAAATATTTCAGCAGCTGCCGTGCTGAGGTCACATTTTAAAGATTTATGACGACTTTCTGCAAGCGCAAAAGAATATATGATCATTGAAATTAATGGCCGATTTCCATGAGCAGACTTAGTAGAGAAATTTAGCTTCAATGATCTTAAAAGTGTATCTGCTTCAAGAAGTAAAAAGTACTTATTTTAGTATTTACCATTTTTTAGGAGTGGAACAGCCATATATTGCCACCACATCATCAGGATGTAAGTGGTACTGCTGGGAATAATTTTGGTTTATGCATTTCAGATATTTTAGCCAATGACAAAAATTTTTCCCTTTTAAAAATGTTATTAAACTGGGGATTTTAAACACAACAAGTGGGCTTTGATTTAAACCCCTTTTTTTAGGAAACCTTTTTCGTATTCCTAAAAAAGGGAAAAAAATTTCTTGACCCCTTGTGATTGTGTAAGTTTCCCCCACTGAAAAAGGGGCATGAACAATCTTAATTTTAAAGAGTAGGGTAATTTTAAAATTTCCCCAGAGATAGAATATCCAAAAAAAATCCAAAATCAATTGTAAAAATTTAAAAAAAAAATTTTTTGCATTTTGCTGAGGAAATAAGTATTGCCCCCCTAAACCAATAAGAGTTCGGGCTTCAAGACCATTAGGTGTTTCAAATTCATATTAATGCATTAAAGACAGCGGTTTAAAATAGTCTCTTTATAAAAACCCTGCCCAGACTTACTTTTACAACATGGGCAAACCAAAGAGCTTTCTAAATGTTGAGCGATTACATTCCCCATCGCATCGGTCATAGTCGTATCATCGAAAAGATATTCGCGGGGTCAATGATAGATGATCGCCGATGATCAAAAAAGTTATGGGAGAAAAAAACACTTCTTTCTTACCCCAAACAAGGCTGGGGAAAAAAGCTGGAATTAACATCCCCAAAAGTCAAATGGGTACCCGCTAATTTAGGCAACAACTTAGGGTTTTAAAAGCCACAGAAAAAAATCAAGACCATTCACTATCCCCTTTGTACCAAGATGAACTTAAAACCCGAACACCCACAAAATTTAAAAAGTGCCAGAAGGGGAGTATGATTTGAACCCTCATTTTACTTTAATTGAATTGAATATCCCTGTCCGGAAGGGGCATGGCCCCCAAAAACCCGCATGACCCCGTTTTTAAAAAGTGCCGGAAAAAGGAGCCTTTGAACCCCCATTTTTAGTTTCACTGGCTAGACTATCCCTGTCCTGGGGAAAAGCATGACCCAAACCTGCTGACCCAGATTAATAGTGCCCGGGTAAAAGGGGTTTTCAACCCATTTTAGTTTTTTACTAGACATTGACTTATGTCCGGGGGGCGCTGAGCCCCCAAAACCCGCATGACCCAGATTAAAAAGTTCCAGAAAAAAGGGTTTTGAACCCCATTTTAGTTTCATGGCCCTTGACTATCCCCGTCCTGGGCCCAGCTGGCCCCAAACCTGATACCCTGATTAAAAAGTCCCGGGAAAAAGGGTCTTTCAACCACCATTTTGTTTACTGGAATTAGCCCCTGCCCCTGGGTAGCACTTGCCCCCCGTATGGTGCGGCCCAAATTGGCTTCACTTGAAATTTCTGGTGGTTAACCTCCTTTCCCCCCGGGTCCCCTTTTTTTTGGGGCATTCTTTTTCATTTTACTCAACGTGTGGAGGAAAATTGTCTCGTACTTTGTTCTTGTGTGTCCATACCCCATGCCCTCTGAATAACCTACTTTGGGTCAATTTTCCCTTACCTCCCTTGTCAATTCAGAGGAATGCAAGTTTTTTATAGTTTAATCTAGAAAACACTTTTTTAAAATAGGATGGAATCCCCCCATGTCTTTGTTTCTCTTTTTTAATTGTTTTAAATGGGTTTTCTCAATAAGGGGTTGATTTTTTTAAAAGATCTTACAAAAACAAGTCATTTTGAATTGTCTCCCTTAACAGTGTCCCATCTATTCTGTTTTGAAGCACCTCATTCTTGAGCCACTTTGACAATTGGAGAACAAATGTCGTTAGAAAAACAACATTTTTTTATAATAGGACCTGTATATAGCGCATGCAAGCAAAAGCCCCCAAAAATTTTAAAACTTTTACCCTTGACCCTTTGGAAAAATTGTGAAGAACAAATGTCTGTTTTGAAACACATTTTTTTTTTAAAAGGACCTGTAGTATAGTGCATGTCACAGCAAAAAAACCCCCAAAAATTCAAAGTTTCCCTTGGCCACTTTTTACAATTGGAAGAACAAAAAGTCTGTTAGAAACAACATTTTTTTTTTAATAGGACCTGTAGTAAGCTGATGTCACGCAAAATGCCCCCAAAAATTCAAAGCATGACCCCTTTAGCCCTTTGGACAATTGTGAAAAAAAAATGTCTGTTAGAAAAAACATTTTTTTTAAAAAAGGACCTGTATTTTTTGCTTTCAAAGCAGATGACCAAAAAAAATTTAAAATGATTCTTAGCCCCGTTAAAAATTGTGAGGGAGAAATGCCCCTTACAAGCCACATTTCTTTTCCCAAAAGCCCATAAATTTTTTGGGCTGTATTCACAGCAACATGCCCCCAAAAAAATTATAAAAATGACTTCAGCCACTTTTAAAAAAAATTGGAGGGAGAAATCCCATTTAAAAAAACCCCACATGTCTTTTTTCAAAGGACCAAAATTATAGCTTATCCCCACAGCAACAGACCTAAAAACCCCTTTGACAAATGTGAAAAACTTCTAAAGAAAAAGTGATTAAATGGAATACGGTGTTGTCATAAAACCCTTTGCTGTCTTTTACAGTCTCCTCCCCACCCCAAAAACCAGCAAAAGGGAAGGGTTTTGGGGGGAAAAGAAAAAAAAAATTGAAGTAAGAAATGATCATTTTAAAAAATGTTTTCAAGAGGCCCCTTTTGTTTGAAAAGGAATGTGAAGTAGACCAGCAACTAATCGGTGCCTGGGAAATTTGGGGGCCCCAAAACATCATCAGAGACCCACCCTTTGTTTCATTTTGATAAAAGTCAAAAAACCCAAACCATTATTTTGGGGAAACCCGAAGGTTTTTGTCTGTAATGATTTCCCTCCGGGTGGGGCTGAAAAAATCCGCTCAGATATGACGCTGGCTGCTGGGCAGGACAACACCTCAAATGGCGGGGCGAGGGGAGCTCGGGCCTTTTGTCCATTTTGGATACCAAAAAGTTTTGGCCCGGGAACACATACAAAAACATCATTGTTGGACGCAGATGGGTGTGCGCCTTGATCTTAAGTTTTGGTCTTGTGTTTTTGGTTTTGTGTCCCCCTGCTTTTGGCTTTGTGTTGGTGAGGGGGGTAAATAAAGATTCCAGAGGTCCCCCATATAGGCTTCGGGCCCACCTTCCCTGTTTCTGCGGGCCGTTTCGGCTGTTTGGGCCCACTCACTGCGTAAAGTTCGCTGATGTTTTTCCCACCTAAATTTTTGGGGGAAAACTTTGAAGCAGACGCAAACAGATTTTCCCCAATTTGATCAATCCAAGGTCTCCATTTCCGCATTTTACTTTTCTTTTGGGGGGGGGAAAGGGAAAAGTGCTGGGGGGGTTTTGGGTTTGTACCGGGGATCCAGGAGGGTGGCCCCCCAGTAACTGTTTTTCATTTTGATGGCCCTTAATGGGGACATTTTGGAGGAAAGGGACATCCAAGACTCATGTGAGGGGGATGGACCCTTTGGTTTTCCCCAAGCCTCGGGGTTCAGGGGCACAAACAAAACAAAATTTCCCCCATCTTCCTCCTCCCCAAAAAATTTCAGGGCCAAACCTTTTTTCCCAAGGCAGGGACGTTGGAAATTTGGTGTCTAGGAAAAAACCCCCTTTCCTCCTCCTCCTCCTCCCCCGCGCCCCCCGGCCCCAAAGCTTCAAAAAGGGGGGGGCCCTGACTTCTGGATGAGCCCCCAAAAGATGATGCGTCCCCTTGAACTAGCCCTGGACCCCAACCACTCCCAAATGAAGCCCGAAAAAATTGGGGAAACTGCCCGGGCCCTTGTGGATTCGACGGAAGAAAGGGCCCCGTGCCCGCTTCCCCTTTTTTGGTCCGTCTCCTCCCCCATCGCGGGCAAACCCTTTTGTTTCAGATGCCAACGATGTTCAAAAAACTAAATAAACCACAAGGGTTCATGCTGAAAAGGGGCATCGCCCCGCACTGACCTTTTTGGGGTGGCTTTTTTCCAAAACGGGAAAGGGAGGGGTGCAAGCTCTTTCCCCCTGCTGCCACTATGGTTTGGTCAACCCCCCGGGGTTTCCGCACCCTGCTTGTCAGGCCATGTGGTCACTTCGTCCCCGGAATAATGGCTTTGCGTTTCTGCCCCCAATCGCGGAGAAATTTTTGGGGGGTTTAAATTTTCCAGCAGGGGGTTTTGCCACGTCAACAATGAAAAGGTTTTGACGGGGGGGCCCCGAGGACGCTGCAACGCACCCAAAAAGGGACGAAGCGGGGTGCGAACGGGGGGAAGTGCAAACCAGACTTCGATCCTTCCTCAGCGGGCGTCCAGCCCCGGGGTTAGCCTTTGGGAAAATTTTCTGGACAAAAAGGGTTCAGACATGTGCCGGGCAAGGGATGTGCTCCAACCAACCAAACCCTTAAAAGGGTGGCCAGCAGTTTTCCCGCCCGTTATGCCCACACCCCCTTTCCCCTGGCACAAAAAATCTTGTCACCCACCCCGCGCTCGGCCCCTCTTTTGCGGAGAGCCGTCCCAGCTCCTAAACCTGTGTGGGGGAACGGTCTCCAAACAATAAAATTTTAAACCCGGGCCCCCTGGTTTTTGGGCACGTGATGCCACCAGGGGCCCTTGGGGTAAAGAACCTTGCCCATCCCTGCGGTTTTGAAGAGCGTGCGCCGAGCCGGGAAACCCAACCCTTTACCCCCAAGAAAATCCACCCAGCTCCCCCCGTGAGTTTGTCACGGGAGATAAAAGCGGCCTTGGCTGTGCTTACTAGTCCATGTGTCGGTGGTCAGATGGACTTTTCCGGCCAAAGATGCAGAAAACCCCGCTTAAAATTTTAGATGACACTGGCTGGCGGGGCCCCGGGACGGTTTTTCTGGCAAAGTTTTTCCTGCTCGCTTTGGGTTTAGGGGGGGCCCGGCAAGGGCCATAAATTTGGTGGAACCCATCTGGCCCAAACCGGGACGGAAAGGCAACTTTTCCCCGGGCCAAAACCCTGGCAATCCCGACTTTCGGTTTTTGGGGCTTTGGGAGGGTTTTGGGTTTTAAAGGGTTTTTCCCTTTCTGCCCCAAAAAACCCGGGGAAGACAGAAGGCGGGCTGCTAAAACTGGCCACTGTACGGCGTGAGGTGTAAAAATGGGGGAAAGGGGGAGGGGGTGGGAGGGGTTTCTCTGGTGGTGTGGTTTTTACTAGGGCGGTGGGGGGCTGAAGAAAAGGGGGGGCTGACCCCTATCAAAATTTTGAGAGAAAGGGGGCCAGCTGGGGAATTTGGGGGGTGGCGGGGGAGGAGGGGGAGGCGGAGACAGAGGGTGGGGACAGGGGTGTGGGGCCCGGCGTCGGTTGGCCTTTTTTGGCCAAGTGTTGCCTCCAATGTTGGGGCTGAACCCTGGCTGGCGGGAAACATTTTCGGGGACTTCTGCGACGCCCTCCCCCTTTTTTTGGGGGGAATCCCGACTGACATACCCCATCGACTTCCTCCTCGTCCAGTGATGAAAACGCTCGCAAGCAAATTTTTGCTGAAAAAAACATGGTTGATCCCCCAATGTCGTCTCTCTTCATCAAAACAGGTGGGCTTTTTCGTTTCCCGGCATTCTGCATCCGGGAGCTGCGGGCTACAAGCAAGAGGGACTGCAAGGCTTTGCCGACCGCCCGGGGTTTTTGGGGCCCTTGACCCCCTTCCCCTCTCCTTCTCTGATGGCATCAGTAATGGGCTTCAGAGCAAAGAAAAAACATCCTCTTTGGCCCCTTGATCTTTTAACATTTCCTTTTGTCCCCAAAGAAATTTTTTCATCAAAAGGGCTTTGGAAAAATTGATTATCCAAAAGTGGGGGTTTTCACGAAATTGGGAATTTGGGGCTTCAAAAAGTTGGACGGATTTCGGATGCTGATGGGCGAATTTGTGGCCAGGAAATGGGGGACCCAGGAGGTAAGAATTTCTGGGTGCAGGTTGCATTAACCACGAAGGGGCAGATTGGCCACGCGTTCGTTTTCTGAATTTTACAGGGCCCCGACCCAGGGGATGACAGGCCCCCGACGGTCCCGCAACTGACGATCCCCCCTGGGAGCGGGGTTTTTGCCAGCAATGGAAGGGGCACCTTCTCTCGTACCTCTACTCCAGGTCCTAAACCCCCCCCTTTGCTCGAATTTCCACCTGGGAAATTTTGCTCCATGTTTAAAATAAAAAAAAATTTGAGAAGGGATTGGGAAAAGTTTTTTGGAAAAATTCTTATTAAAAACGGCAAATCACAGCTATTCTCAAAAACCCTCAAATCAAAAAAAAAATTGTGGATTCAAATTTAACTCAAAATGAAATTTTAAACAACAAAACTTTACGACCCCAAAAATGAAAAAAAAACCTGTCCCGGGAAAAGTTTAAAGGATAATTTAAAAAAGGAAATTTTTGACCTTTTAATTAAATTTTGTGGACTACAAAATTGCTTTTATTCACATTAAGTCAAGGGGCCTAATGAACAAAAACTGTAGTGCCCCCAAAATGAAAAAAACACGTATCTGTAATGTATTCGGGAAAAAAAGGTTTTTTTTTTGCACCCTTTTAAAATTTACCTGTGGTTCTACAAAATTGCGTAAATTTACATTTTAAATGCAAGGGGCCCCCTTTAAACCAAAACTGTAGTGCGCCAAAGTGGAAAAAAAAATATCTGTAATGTATTTGGGGAAAAAAAAGGGTTTTTTTTTGGGACCCCATCAAATTTTACCCTTGGGAAAATACACAATTGCTTTGGAAATTTAAATTTTTAATGCAAAGGGGGCTTTTATCAAAAAATCTGGACTGGGGAAAAGTGCAAAAAAAAAACGTATCGTAATGCATTGGAAAAATAAAAGGGGATTTTTGGCACCTATAATTCACCTTTGGTGACTACAAAATTGCTGTATTTCCCAAAAATTTTAAATGCAAAGTAATTTTACCCCCAAAGTGGGCCCGCGCCAAAGGAAAAAAAAAACGTATCTGAAAAGTATTCGGAAAAAAAGGTTTTTTTTGGCACCTTTCCAAAACCCCCTGTGGTGACTACAAAATTGCTGTATTCAAAATTTAATGCAAGGGGCCCTTTAATGAACAAAAACTGTAGTGCGCCCAAAATGAAAAAAAAACGTATCTGTAATTTTTTTCCGGATAAAAAAAGGTTTTTTTTTTGGCACCTTTCCCAAATTCCCCAAAGGTTTACTACAAAATTGCTGGATTCACATTTTTAAATGCCCAAAGGTTTCCTCAATGAAAAAAGCTTTTGGTGGGCCAAAATGAAAAAAAAAACGTATCTGTTAAAGTTTTCGGGTAATTTAAAAAGGGATTTTTTGGCACCTATCAATTCACCTGTGGTTAAAATACACAAAATTTTGGATTAAATTTTTAAATGCAAAATGGCTCTATCAAAAAAATGGGCCGGGCAAAAATGCAAAAAAACCCCGTAATTTTTAATTTATTCGGGTAATAAAGGTATTTTTTCCCCTATCAATTCACTGTGGTGACTACAAAAATTGGGGGGGATTCAAATTTAACTGGGAAAAATAAAATCTATCAAAAAAAGCGGCCTGCGCCAAAGTGGGAAAAAAAACTTTTCTGAAAAAGTTATTCCGGGTTTAAAAAAAGGGTATTTTTGGACCCTTTTCCCCAAATTTACCTGTGGGACTACAAAATTTTCTGATCAATCACCCAAGGCTTGTTTCCGGTGTACGGACAGAACGCTTGGGTGCTGGAAAAAAAAACAAAAGCGGGGGGATCGGGGCCCGGAAATAAACTAATCATATGGGAAAATGTACAAAAAAGGGGGCTCACCCTTTTCGAGCTTTTACTGAATAAACCCTTTCAGCTCGTCTTCAAAGCTGTGGTTTTTTGTATAGAGAATCTTTTTCCCACGGGAGTCCGGTCCCCTTTTCCCCGCCTCCCAAATCCCCGAGGGGCCGGGGGTTGTGATAGGGAAAAAAATAGAATCCAACCAAAACCAATAGGAATTGTTTAGGAACTAGAATATGGGAGCATATGGGGCTAGAGCGCTCTTTTGGATTTAAGCTTGTAAATAGGATCGCAAAAAAATTTTAGCTCATTTATTATTCACTGCATATAACGCGTTTCGCGAGTCTCAAGCTCGCTTCAAACAGATATGCTCCCAATTTCTCAACGAGCTTTAGGGGCACGCGAAAGCGTTATAGAAGGGGAATAATAAATGAAACTAAAAAACTTTTTTGCGATCCTTTTTTATAAGCTTAAAACCAAAAAAGCGCTCTAGCCCCCCCCATGCCCCCCATATTCTAGTTCCTTTAAAAAATTTCCCATTGGTTTTGGGGGGATTCTATTTTTTTCCCCCCAAAAAATTTCCCGTATTCAAAATTTAAGTGCAAAGGGGCCTCCAAAAAACAAAGCTGTAGTGCGGCCAAAGTGAAAAAAAACGTATTGTAATTTATTCGGAAAAAAAAAGGGATTTTTTTTCACCTTTCAATTCACCCGGGTTTCTACAAAAAATTTCTGTATTCACATTTAATTTCAAGGTGCCTCAATGAAAAAAGATGTAGTGCGCCAAAGTGAAAAAAAACCCATTGTTTTAAAGTATTCCCGGAAAAAAAAGGTATTTTTTGCACCATCAATTTTTTCCCCGTTTGGGAAAAAATAAATAATTGCTGGATTTTAAATTTTAAATGCAAGGTTGGTCTTTTCAACAAATTGGGGGCTGGGCAAAAGTGCAAAAAAAAACGTTTTCTGAAAAGGGTTTTGGGTAGTAAAAGGTATTTTTTGGGGACCCATCAATTCCAATGTGGTGACTACAAAAATTTTGTATTCAAAAATTTAAAACTGCAAAGTAGATCTAACAACAAAAACTGGCCTGCACCAAAATGAAAAAGCACGTTTCTGAAAAGTAATTGGATAATAAAAGGTATTTTTTGGGACCTATCAACCTGTGGGTGACTACAAAATTTCTGAAATTTTAATTTAACTTTCAAGGGGGCTATATTTAACAAAACTGGGGGTGGGCCCCAAATTGAAAAAAAAACACCATTGAAAAGTTACTGATAATAAAAGTGGGGTTTTTTCCCCTAACAAAGAACCGGGAGTTATAAAAAAAGGTGTGTACCTAAAATTTTAATTTTAGGCTGCCCCAAAACCAGGAAATATTTCAATTTTTAAAAATGTTAATAATAAAAAACTATTTTCCGTGCAATGTCTTTAAATAAGTCCCTTTGGGGAAATTTACCATATTCTTTTTTAGAGGGTTGTCGTGTTCGCCCCCGGGGGCCCCCGCTCCACTCCCCCCCCCCCCCCCCTGACTTTTTCAGCGGTAGTGCTCCTTTAAATTCCCCTACCTTTAATACCCTAAAATCTTCCAATCTCCCGAAACTAACAAGTTGTTAAGGATCACCCGGGTAATATAGAGGTTTCTCTGTGAAGAAAAAGAATAATTTTTCGAGCTGTTTTGGGCACGGCAGAGGCCCCTTCCTACTGCTTGAGACCTGAGAGACATGATCATTAAAGGGGAAGGGCTGTTCTATTTAAAAAGAGGTATGTGTTTTTTTTCCCGCCATCGCAACCAAACACCCCTCAAAGTGTCGACACACATCTCACCCTGCTCTATTCTGTAAGTGATTTGCTGGCCGCCCCCAAATTCAGAAAGCGGCGAAAATGGCCATCTTAATAGATGATGCACAGATTTTACCCAAATTATCGCTTGATCTAAAAATTTCGATCAACATAAAAACTGTGCTGATTTCAACTTTGTCGATAATAATCGCTCAACACTACTTTCTAAAGATGTCAGGGACAAGATTATAGACCTGCACAAAGTTGGAATGGGATACAAAACCATAAGTAAGACATTGGGTGAGAAGGAGACAACTGTTGGTTGCACATATTAAGAAAATGGATAAAAATTTACAAATGATGTCAGCCCGACATCGATCTGGGACACCATGCAAAATCTCACCTCGTGGGGTATCCTTGATCATAAGGAAGGTGAGAGATCAGCCTAAAATTACACAGGGGGAACTGGTTAATGATCTCAAGGTAGCTGGGACCACAGTCACCAAGAAAAAGATTTGTAACATATTACGCCATAATGGTTTCAAATCCTGAAGTGCCCGCAAGGTCCCCCTGCTCAAGAGGCACATGTGCAGGCCCGCATGAAGTTTGCCAATGAACACCTGGATGATTCTGTGAGTGATTGGGAGAAGGAGTTGTGGTTAGATAAGAAAAAATTTTAGCTTTTTGGCATTAACTCAACTCACCGTGTTTGGAGGAAGAAAAATGCTGCCCATGACCCAAAGAACACTGTCCCCACTGTCAAGCATGGAGGTGGAAACTTTATGTTTTGGGGGTGTTTCTCTGCTATGGACACAGAACTACTTCTCTGCATCAATGGGAGAATGGGTGGATACCATAAAAATCCTGAGTGAAAACCCCTTTTTTTCCCCTCAGCCAGAACATTAAAAATGGGTCGTGGCTGGGTCTTCCAGCAAGACAATGACCCAAAAAAAACAACCAACAACAAAGGAGTGGCTCAAAAAGAAGCACATTAAGGTCACGGAGTGGCCCAGCCAGTCTCCAGACTTTAATCCCATAGAAAACTTATGGAGGGAGTGAAGCTCCGAGATGCCAAGCGACAGGCTCAAAATCTTAATGATTTAGAGATGATCTGCAGAGAGGAGTGGTCCAAAATTCCTCCTGACATATGTGCAAACCTCATCGTCAACTACAAAAACCATATGACTGCTGTGCTTGCCAACAAGGGTTTTGCCACCAAGTATTAAGTCTTGTTTACCAGAGGGATCAATATTTATTTCCCCACTGCAAAAGCAAATACTTTTATTAAAATTTATATAATTTTATACAATTTGGATTTTCGGATTTTATTTTTGATACTTTATTCTAAATATTAAATTAAATACCCTTAAAATTATAGACTGTTCATGTCTTTGTCAGTGGGCAAACTCACTCAATCAGCAAGGGATCAAATATTTATTTCCTTCACTGTGTCGGATCAGCCTCTACCATACTGAGCCATTTGGTGCATAATATTATGTTTCTCCTACAGATAAACACAGTATATCTTGGCATGTTCTGCACCATTAGCAGATGACCTTTATCGGTTTAACCAACCAGTCCTCCAGCAATCAGCTTAACATGATATTCGAGTATAGAGGGGTTGCCAGATTTGTTTTTTTTTACTCTTCACAGCCTCTTTAGACTCTCTCTTCCTGTGCAGGCTGTGGGCAGTACTATAGCAGCGACTAGCAGAGTCTAGCTGAGTCTGTAAGAGGGACATTGGTGATAGAGGGGTTATGAAAAACAATGACACTGTCTGAGCAGGATGTCTGACTATAAATGTGAACTAGCAGAATGAATTTGTTATGAAAGAAAGCTTCTAGTAACAGAAGAAAACTTACATGCTGCCGAGACACTTGTAGCTAATGAGTGATTATTAACTTTGCTGTTATTACACATAAATGTGCTCTGCAGACTTGACAGGATGGTACACTGATGCTCCAAGGTCAGTCCTCTAAAATTTTTCTGAGTAGAAAGAGAAGATGAGAGACTGAGAAACTTCACTTGCTGACAAGGCACAGCAGGGAGTGAAGTCACCTGCCTGGCCAGAGAGGTGGTTGGTAGCCTAGGGAATCCTGTGTACACAAGAAAGACATAAAAACTGCTCTAGCTCTGAAATGGAGCAAAATTGGAACAGCATAGTACTTGGAAATAATTTTTATCTACCTTTGCCTACATGTTTAAAGCTAATTAATGAGATGAGAACATCACTATAAAGACTAAAAATTCTTAAAACCTTAAATCAGCTTATTTTTAGGGCACTAATGAATACACAGGAATTGTAATATACAGACAACCCCATTGGACACTCATGACACTGACATTGGAAAAGAAGGATACCAGAATTAAAAGTTATGTATGATTTTCAAAAACGTTTGACATGTCAGACTGTGATACTCCCACCAATCGCCAAAATAAAGGTGCAGAGCTAATCACCTTTATTATCAGTGATCATTGGTGTTTCTGAATGGCTGTGATTGTCACGTACCAATTCATGGAAGATCTTTCTGACTCTCTGAGTCCGTGCACAGCACCTTGAAGAAGACAGTTGGAAACCTCCACTCTCATCTGTTCTAGTGACTGGCTGGGGTATGTCCCTATGACATGAAATTTAATTTTAATTTTTTTAAACTATATCAAGGTCATAATAGGTAATAGTCTGCATCCTGCTAGGAACCAGTTTTTATTGTATGAACAAGTTTTGCTTTTTTAGTGATAAACAGTCTAGAGACCTATCAATCTGACTAGGACACTAGGACCAAACAAACAAAATACAAAGCGGCACATTTACTTCTATACCGCAGTCTGTGTGTGCACATATTTTTCATCCTTTAGGAATGCTTCTTGATAATGACGTGCACCTGCATTGAGAGCAGAAAAACACTTTTCAGACCATTTATCCCAGGATAACTTTAAGGCTACAACATAAAAAACTGTTCACATAATTATTGCTTCCAACTTTGCAGCAATAGTGAAGGGATGAAAGTTCCTTGTTGTAGCATGATTGCTGACCAGTTATTAGATCATTAAAGGGGTGTTATCGTTTGAATTGTTCGTGCTCTTCAGCTAATTCTACAAGATTGAATTTGAAATCCAGGGGCGTGTCTCTCCTCTCAGCAGGCGCGTCTCTCCTCACTGAAGAGCTGTGACATCCTCATTGTGTGTGACAGCACAGGGGGTGTGATCGGGGTGTTTCCTGTCTGGGGGCGTATCCCAACAGGCTGAATGAAATGTCAGGCAGCCGATCACAGTGCGGGGGGAGGAATCCGTCTGGGGGCATGTTTTCCGAGTCGCCAATCACAGAAAATGGGGCGTGTCCCAACTAGCAGCCGCAGAAATAGGAAACAGATGCACAGAAAAGCTTGTATCTACTATTCTAAGTGACTAAGGTAATGCAACCCAATTACAAAAGTGCTTATTTTTACTGTCCCCATAATCTGAGAGATGATGTTTGTAGTGAGAAAACCCCTTTAATGACTTTAGTTAGGTAAGTTTCAGTAGAACTGTGGGGTCGGAAAGCAGATTGCAGCAAGTCAAGAAGTAAGTTGGATGACAGGTGAAAATACAGTTCAAGACAGATCCATGGGTAAGAAGGTCCACTGTCACCACTTGGTCTAATATACTGGGTAAGAAGGTCCGCTGTCACCACTTGATCTAATGTACTGCAGGTTATGGCCTCAGCTTATGAATTGCATGGAGAACAATTTCTGGTGGATTGCTAGTAAGACATAAAGGGGTACTCTGTGAAGATATACAGCATTGGGTAACAAGAGGTCCACAACGGTCTGTGTCATCTCTGAGCCTTGCAGCATCATGTATATGCCGTCCTTCCATTTATGACTGGAAAACCAACCATCAACACTTTTCGTTTTACTACTATACTGGGAGTGCTGCCATCATTCACTTTGCCTTTAGAACTTATTTGCATTCTATATGCTCATGACTTCCAGCCACACCATGTTCCTTCACAAGTTATACATAGAAATTAAGTTAGCATTTAATTAGCAAATATCACACTTGACACTGTATAAATAGAGTCAGACGTCCCAGCAGCTCCTCACATCAGCTCATGGTAAATGACATTTTGTTTATTTGTGAAGTCACATATCTCCAACAAAACTGGCAAATGTTACTGTAATATATGCAGCGCTGCAAAAAGTACTTGCCCCTTCCAGATGTCTCCTTTTATTGCATATGTGTCACACAGAATGGTTTCTGATCTTGAAAGCGTACCTCAAGCCAATAATGAAAGCATGAGAACGATCCAAAATTTGTATGCAAAGTCTTACTCAGTTGTCCTTACTTAAGACTTTTCCCGCTTTAGTGTCTGGGACAAGACGTTTCATATTTACCATTAGAGGTTTCATAACAACCTTAATTACTATGGACATTTCATAAATACCATTTGAATCTCATTAACTTTAAGAGGGCAGTAATTTCTGTAAGGTCGCCAAAAGCGTCCTATCCTCTCTCAGTTCTTCCTGGCAGCCTATCACAGAGAGGTCTGTTAAATGTATAGCATGCTCCGGTAAATTAATAAAAAAAAAATAATTAAAGAGTGCTGGGAATAAGAGAAGATTAGGGATGGAGGTTATGATAATTTGCACAGTATTTGGGGGCATTCCTTATAAAACAGGAGTGTGGCTCAAAATGTTCTGTATTAATGATTTTAATATAGTTAAGTATAGACATCGCTGTGTAAAGCGCAATGGAGACAACACAGGAGGCGCTGAATGTTGGTAAATGCTTTACTGAAAAATTATGGCAAATATTGAACAATAACAAGCAATCAAGGACTATACTACTTTGCAGAAGCTGTTTGCATTACCCACCTGCGCCAGGCTCATGTTCCTTTCTCTGACTGAAATTGAAGCTTGGCACCACCCACTATCCCGACTGACATGCCAACTGACCGTACAGCTGCATGAAAGGAAAAACAGCACTTGGGACTTCTGTGTTGACTACAACACGGATTTTCTATTGAAGTTTTTATTGCACTGGGTACAGTTGGATTTTCGGTGGATTCAAAATAGTGAATCCGCTGAAATGTGCCTTAGGCTATATTCACATGGCGTGTTGACTCCATGTTTGCATACGTTTTTAGATGCACACCTGCATGTTGGATGCGATTTACGCAGCGCTTTTGGATGCGTTTTTTTTCGGATCTAAAAAGGATCCAAAAACAGATCCAACACGACATGTGAACATACCCTAACAGTGCTGTTGACTGTTCCAGATTTGGAACACTATTTGCTAAAATTGAAAAAGGAATGCACATTAAAGGGGTTTTGCCACAATCTCATTTCATCCCTCCTGCATCCAGTTCTTCAGCTCTGTGTGCTCAGAAGAAGGCGTGTGTGATTTGTTTAAATTGCATATCATGTGACCCAGCAGGTTGACATCACCAGGCCTTTCCTCTCTGTAGTCAAAGAAAGGTCTGTTTATGTAAAACATTGTGAGTAGCTGAGAGGTTAAGTTTTTACCTCACAACACAAGGGTCCTAGGTTCAAATCCGCCATGAATGAAACCTGTGTTTTTTTTCTCTTTATCAATGCACAGACCTCATTGAGATTTCTTTTTTATTTATTTGACTAATTACTAAGGAGCACAGAGGACAGGAGTAGAGTGACAGCACCTGGGGTTTGAACACTCAGTAGCTGCCTGAGAGGAGAAGTGATGTCTGAGCATGTGCGACCAGGAGTGAGAAGCTCTCAGTCCTGTTCATTTCCCCTGGAGACGAGTTGTACACTATGGATCACTAAGGGAGCAGCTAAAACAAAAACCTGTGCTGAATTTTTAATAATAATGAATGGTGAAAATGTTTGTTATTTCATTTGCAAGCTTCCCACATCAATTTTACTTCGTGGCAAAACCCCTTTAAGGATGAGTAAAGCTGTCTCCACACAGCCAGGACAAAATACTTATCAGATTCTAAATCAGAATATGACCAATTTTTTACACTTGGTTTTTGTTTTTGTGTTTCTTTTGCGCTATATTTGGGGATGGTTTTCGGATTTCGACCATCCCATACGATTAAATAGTACAATAATCCACCATTTTCTGAGTGAAATATGGGGGATTATTGTGCATTTTCCAATTTTTCTTTTACCAAAAACAGCGGTTTTGAAATCCAACCTCAGGAAATCCAAACTATGTAGACTGCAGCTCGGATTTTGTATTGAGGTCTATGGGAATGGGTTTACAGTCGGATTTTGGCGGTTTACAAATCCACCTGAATAACCCTGCCATGTAGGCCCTAAGTATTATTAATGTCTCACACAGAGGAATAATTAGCCACAAAACTTAAAAAGAAGATTCATATTCAGATTTTATATGAATACATTACAATCCATTTCTGACATTCATGACATTGTAATAAGCAGGGTAATGATGTCTAACAGGAAGCAACGGGGGGGTCTTTCATAGATTTATTGAAAGTTAAACTCGTAAACGTTCAACATTATTTGGGCTTAGCCCACAGTCTTATTTATGTCTCCTTGGATTATTTTGGACATAAAGGTTCTTCCAACATTGCCTTTAGCAGCAGATGTGTGGGATAGTATTCTCCCTCTTTGTCCCACTCTGTTCTCGTAATGTGGAGGGTTATGTTCTCTGAGATTGTTTTTCTTTTCTTTGTATCTTCCTTCTTTATATGTTACAAAAAGTTTATTTAAAAAGTATCTTATTACAAAATAGACCCCCCCCCCCCCATACAGTGCCAATTCCAGGATTGGGAGGCAACGTTTAGTGCAAGCAGGGACCATATCATTTGTCAGACAGTTAGGCTGCGATCTGATATCAAAAGCAATAGAAACTCTCAACTTCTATGGGCATAACCATATAATGCTGTTCTTTTTTTCTTCATGCATCGTTTCCTAAGTATTTATCCCCTAGGTTCTTTTTATAATTCATTTATATAAAAATGTAATGCAATATGCGCTAAGAGAGCAGTGAATTGTCTACAAAAAGGTATAAGAAGAGAACCATTGCAACGTCACTCCACTTGGTTAAGACGGTCCTGCTATTAAAAAAAAGTCAAAGCCAATAATATATCACTGAAAATCTGGAAACTAATAAATTACATTTGGAAAACCACTGCTACAATAGAGTAACCTATATTAATAAAACATAACTTTTAATGAATAAATATAAAAATACCCTGTAAATATGCTAAAAAAGAAAAGACATACATATACAAGCTCACAACTGCAAACAGTGTATGCAGATAAATTACTAAAGGGGTCCAGCCACAACAGGAGACTTATCTGTCCAAGAATCCCAGATAAGTTTTTCTCTTAATATATATATATATATATATATATATATATATATATATATATATATATATATATATATATATATATATATATTATATATATATATATATATATATATTGTATATGTGGTTCCAGAAGAGAGATCATGAAATATCTGCCAAGTCTCTAGATTTAGAAGAAGGCGGGGGTATATAAGGTATCCCTATGTTACCCACAAAAACAACTCCACCTTCATGAAGCAAACACCTCGAAAAGGGTGACCCCACAAAAATGTCCCTCACCTAGCCCTGCAACTCACCCTGTGAAGACATACCCATAGGCATACCTCTACCTGTGGTCTACAGGTTTACCTGCCCATTCCCCTTATGGGATTCACTTAGTTATTTTTTCTTTCCCCCTTTTTGCTATTCCCACTATTGATTCCTTACTAGTGTTTCCTGCGAGCTACATGTGAACTGAGGATAACTACATCCAATAGAGGGCGCTGTGGAGCTCCTCAGCTCTTTTGCCATAAGCCATTGCTTTATGCAAAACAGTCAGTGAGGTCTGCATGGCAAGTAAACCCTCACACCGACCAATTTATTGGTTCCTCTCCTTAAGGAGAGACTTTTCCCCTTCCGAAGCCACTCTTGCCTCTCACCGAGCCAACCAGTAAGTTCTACACTGCACTGACTAGGGGCAAATACCCTGAAACAGCTGTCTGTAGTTGAACTTTCACATTGCTAGGCTCCTGCGAGCTACATGTGAACTGAGGATAACTACATCCAATAGAGTGCTCTGTGGAGCTCCTCAGCTCTTTTCCTATAAGCCATTGCTTAGTGTTTGTATGAAACGCGTATGGGTATATCTTCACTGGGTGAGTTGTAGGGCTAGGTGTGGGGTTGCCCACAAAAGGAGAGTTGATTTTGATGGTAATATATGGATACCTTATATACCCCTGCCTTCTTCTGACTTTAGAGACTTGACGGATATTTCACGATCTCCCACATATACATATTTTTGGAGAAAATGGGATTATTGAAAAGATAAGTCTCCTGTTGTGGCTGGACCCCTTTAGTAATTTATCTGCATACACTATGTAGTTGTGACGTAACATAGTGAATAGAAAAAGGTAGCTCACCCAGTTTGTGATTCTGTGATTCAGCTGAGCCTTCCCGTGGAGACGTTTTCTGTCCGGCTTAGCAGTAAATCCTCAGTCGCAGGATAAAGGCAGAACTTTCGGGATGAATAAACATCTAGCCACGACCTTTGCAAAACGTGCTTCTTTATTAATAAATCTTCTGTGCAGAGGGTATAAAAAGTTAAAACAGGCATCCTCAAACTGCGGCCCTCCAGCTGTTGGGAAACTACAACTCCCATCATGCATTTATATAATCCATAACAGTGGGCATGATGGGAGTTGTAGTTTTCCAACAGCTGGAGGGCCGCAGTTTGAGGATGCCTGAGTTAAAACAACCGACGCATTTCGGGCTACAAACTTGCCCTTGTTCACGGTCTGGTTCACCGTGAACCATATGATGACATCATGTCTTTTGAAGCTTCTGATAGGTTTATTGGCAACATCTGAGTTAATTAGAGACACACCTGTGGATTTATTTTAAAGCACACCAGAAACACACTGCTTCTGTGTGTAACATCATGGGAAAGTCTAAAGAAATCAGCCAAGATATCAGGAAGAGAATTGTGAACTTGCACAAGTCTGGATCATCCTTGGGTGCAATTTCCAGATACCTGAAGGTGCCTCGTTCATCTGTACAAACAATTATACACAAGTATAAACAAGATAGGAATGTCCAGCTATCATACCGCTCAGGAAGGAGACGGGTTCTGTTTCTCATGGATAAACGTGCATTAGTCTGACATGTGCATATCAAACCAAGAGCAAAACCAAAAGACCTTGTGCAGATGCTGGTGTAAGACATTTTTATAGCTTTCTGCAAAGTCAAAAGTTTACATACATTAGTATTTGGTAGCATCTAAGTAGGACTCGGTATTCACCAGAGCCCGCCGCAAAGCGGGATGGACTTGCTGCGGCGGGAGTCTACCAGGTCGCTTCCACTGGCGGGACTTGCTTGCAGTGGCGGCCAAGGGTAGGTGAGGTACAGATTCGTCAGGCAGGCTCGTAGTCGGGGACAGGCAGGAGGTCAGGGCATGCGGCAGAGGTTCTTGAATGTGGACAGGCAGAAGGTCGGGGCAGGCGGCAAGATTCGTGGTCGAGGACAGGCAGAAGGTATACAGGAACTCAGGACAAGGCTTACAGGAACGCTTTCTTGTTAGGCTATGAGCATTAAGGATCTGGTAAGGCTGCCAGGAAGAGGCTGGACTTAAATAGGGACAGTGCCCGGCAATGACCAACTATCGGCGCACTGTCCCTTTAAATTTCACAGTGCCGGCGCGCGCGCGTGCCCTAAGGAGCGGGGACGCGCGCGCGCAGGACAGAGGCAGGCAGAGCAGGAGCGTGGCCGGGTAAGTGAACGCCGGCAGAGACAGGGGGGTGAGCGGACCGGACGTGCGGGTCGGGGCGCCGCTCGGTGTCAGGGCCCGGATGAACCTGCGACCGGGGACGAGGGTTGCAGGGGCATCCGTGACAGTACTCCCCCCCTTTGGCCCCCCCTCTTCCCAGAATGGAGGAATTTCTGGAGAATACTGCGGTTCAGGATGATCTCCTCCGGCTCCCAAGACCTCTCCTCGGGCCCGAACCCCTTCCAGTCAACTAGAAAATATCACTTTCCTCTAGTTCTCCTCATACCCAAGATCTCCTTGACCTCAAAGACATTGGGGGAATCAGCCACAGATGGAGGAGGAACAGTCTTCTGAGAGAAGCGGTTAAGGACCAGGGGCTTTAGTAATGAGACATGGAATGCGTTGGGAATTCACATGGTAGGAGGGAGCCGGAGTTTGAAAGAGACCGGGTTAATGCGACTAATAACCTCAAAGGGTCCCAGGAAGCGGGGACCCAGTTTGTGGGAAGGCATCTTAAGGTGGACATATCTGGCCGACAGCCACACCTTGTCACCTGGGGAGAAGACAGGTGGAGGACTTCTTCTTTTATCGACTTGAGTCTTCGTGCGCTCAGAAGCACGGAGCAGAGACTGGCGGGTCTGGGACCAGATGGTCTTCATGTCCTGGACCAGTGCCTCCGCCACCGGAACGTCGGATGGAGATGCCAGAGGAAGAGTTGGGCGGGGATGCAGACCATATACGATGTAGAAGGGGGAGGCCTCCGCGGACTCTGAATCTAGGGAGTTATAAGAGAATTCCGCCCATGGCAGCAAGTTGGACCAGTCATCTTGGCGTGCAGAGACAAAGTGGCGTAGGTAACATCCCAAGACTTGGTTGACCTTCTCCACCTGGCCATTCGTCTGAGGGTGGTAAGCGGAAGAGAAATCGAGCTTCACCTGAAGTTGGTTACACAGGGCTCACCAAAACCTGGAGACAAACTGGACTCCCCGGTCCGAGACGATCTGCTGAGGGAGTCCATGCAGATGAAACACATGGAGGAAGAATAGCTCCGCCAGGCGGGAGGCAAACGGTAGGCCTGGCAACGGGATGAAATGCGCCATCTTGGAGAAGCGATCCATGATCACCCAAATAATGGTGTTGCCAGACGATGGAGGAAGGTCAGTTATGAAGTCCATAGAAATGTTGGTCCAAGGTTGAGTTGGGATGGGTAGTGGCTGTAGTAGGCCTGCCGGCTTGTGACGTGGTGTCTTGTTGCGGGCACAGGAGTCACAAGACGAAACTAAGTCCTTAACATCCTTTTCAAGCTCTGGCCACCAATAGAACCGGGATATCAGGTGGAAGGTTCTTCGGGCGCCGGGATGACCAGCCACCAATGAGCAATGTCCCCATTTTAAGATACGTCTGCGGAGAGCAGGGCGCACATAAGTCCTTCCAGGAGGGACCTTCCGGAGGTCCACTGGAGCTGCCGAGATAAGACGTTCTGGAGGAATTATGTGTTCTGGAGTAGTATCTTCACCCACCACGTCGGAGGCACGGGAGAGGGCGTCAGCTCTCACATTCTTCTCTGCAGGCCGGAAATGGATCTGGAAATCGAACCGGGAAAAGGAGAGCGACCACCTAGCCTGGCGTGGGTTAAGTCACTGAGCCGTCTGAAGATATTGGAGGTTTTTGTGGTCCGAGTAGATACGGATGGGGAAACGGGCACCCTCCAGCAGATAACGCCACTCCTCCAAGGCCAATTTTATGGCCAGTAGCTCCCAGTCGCCAATCGTGTAATTCCTCTCGGCCGACGAGAACGTCTTAGAAAAGAAGCCGCATGTTAGTCTTACCCGTGGGCCCTTTTTGCGTAAGAACTGCTCCGGCTCCCACAGACGAGGCATCCACTTCCAGCATGAAGAGTTTCGTGGGATCCGGACATGCAAGGATAGATGCCGTCGAGAAGGCGGACTTGAGCTTCGAAAACGCCTCTTCGGCTTCGATGGGCCAGCTGCGTGGGTTAGCTTGTTTCTTGGTGAGGGCAACTATCGGAGCCACCAGCGTAGAGAAGTGAGGGATGAATTGACGATAGTAGTTGCAGAAGCCCAAGAAGCGCTGGATAGCCCGCAGACCGACTGGGCGTGGCCACTGCAACGCGGCCGATGGTTTCGCTGGGTCCATCCGTAGGCCTTGGTCAGAAATGATGTATCCCAGAAACGGAAGACTAGTTTGGTGGAAGAGGCACTTCCGTAGCTTGGCATACAGATGGTTCTCTCGGAGACGCTTCAACACCTGATGGACATGGCTGCGGTGGGTTTCGAGGTCAGGAGAGTACACCAAGATATCGTCGAGGTAAACCACTACGCAGGAGTAGAGGAGGTCTCAGAAGATGTCATTCACGAGCTCCTGGAAGACGGCAGGCGCATTACATAGTCCGAAGGGCATCACCAGGTACTCAAAGTGCCCGTCCCTGGTGTTGAAGGCCGTCTTCCATTCATCGCCCTTGCGGATTCGGACCAGATTGTAGGCCCCTCTCAGATCCAGCTTGGAGAAGATCTTTGCGCCCCGCAGACGGTCAAAGAGCTCTGTGATCAACGGCAGAGGGTACCGGTTTTTCACCGTGATCTTGTTCAGACCCCGGTAGTCTATGCAGGGCCGTAAGGAACCGTCCTTCTTCTTTACGAAAAAGAACCCTGCACCCGCGGGAGAGGAGGACTTTCGAATGAACCCCTTCCGGAGATTCTCCTGGATGTACTCAGACATAGCTTGTGTCTCTGGAACGGATAAGGGGTAGACTCTGCCCCGAGGAGGACTGATGCCAGGCAATAAGTCAATCGGGCAGTCGTAAGGACGATGCGGGGGAAGACTCTCAGCTTGTTTTTCAGAGAACACATCAGCGTATTCCAGATACTCGGGAGGCAGACCGGGCAGCGTCTCGCGAAGGGTCGAGCGGGAGCAGGAAAGCACCAGACGAGGCGCCACCAAACAACGCCCCCGACAGTTGGAACCCCAACGAGTTACTTGTTCAGACGTCCAGCGTAGGAGAGTGGAGCCGCAGCCATGGAAGTCCGAGGAGAACTGCCGACGAGGAGCGAGGCAACACGTAGAAGGAGATTTCTTCCATATGTAGCGCCCCCACGTGGAGGGACAGTGGCTTGGTGGCAAACTGGATGGTGTCGCTAAGCAGCTCCCCGCTGACAGACGAGATAACGAGTGGTTTCTCCAGGCAGACCACCAGAAGACGGTACTTTTTGGTCTGGTAGTGGATCCACTGGACCACCGCAAGCGATGGTGGAAGCCCTCGCCAGGGAGCGGAATCTAAGTAGGTTCCGGTATTCACCAGAGCCCGCCGCAAAGCGGGATGGACTTGCTGCGGTGGGAGTCTACCAGGTCGCTTCCACTGGCGGGACTTGCTTGCAGTGGCGGCCAAGGGTAGGCGAGGTACAGATTCGTCAGACAGGCTCGTAGTCGGGGACAGGCAGGAGGTCAGGGCAGGCGGCAGAGGTTCTTGAACGTGGACAGGCAGAAGGTCGGGGCAGGCAGCAAGTTTCGTGGTCGAGGACAGGCAGAAGGTACGGTACACAGGAACTCAGGACAAGGCTTACAGGAATGCTAGGGAGCGGGGCTGCGCGCGCCGCGGGCCAGAGGCAGACAGAGCAGGAGCGTGGCCGGGTAAGTGAACGCCGGCAGAGACAGGGGGTTAGCGGACCCCGGACCCGACGTGCGGGTCGGGGCGCCACTCGGTGTCAGGGCACGGATGCGCCTGCGACCCGGGACGAGAGTCGTAGGGGCATCAATGACATGTGTCTTTTTATATAGTGTATCTAAACTTCTGGTTTCAACCGCGCTCTCATATGGACAAATCATTGCCTTTAGAGTTAATCAAATCCACAACCCATTCATAACAGGTCACCATTATTTGCTTAAATAGAGACAAATAATATCAGATGATCACATGAGTCCACAGCAACTTGTTGATAGTTTTGCAATTAATTTCTTTCATACAGTAACATTTTTAATATGATTATTTAAAAAAAAAATGTATTTTAAAAAAATACAGTATATAGAAAAAGATTTCTTACACTTATTTTTAGTCCCCCTATGGGACTTAAACATGTGATCACCTGATCACTAATAAAGAACCTCCTGCATCCAGTTGGCTGCGAAAGGTTCACGACCTGTCCCAGGAGTGCAGAAGGTTTCCCCTATTTCCAGGAGTCTTTCGCACGATCCAGGAGGGTTGGCAAGTATGCTAAAACTATATACTGTGATACTTATGTTCTGCAATTAATAGTCATTTTAGTGATTTCCTATTATACCTTGCATTTGGCAGGTTGTATTAGGAGCATAGACATGGCCTATGACTGCTATGGCAACGAAATGGCACTGTGGCTTTCCATCATAGGAGGGGCAATCAGAGAGTGGAAAGGGGCACTAAATCCCCTTTCTAAAGGCTTAATTTCTGCAGTCGTGTTGACTATGGCATCTAAGTGGCCGGGATTGGAGTTATCTCCAATCCCAGTTTATGACGACAGATCTCGGCTGTAACTGACAGCATCCACCAGGTGCTTAACTACTTGCATGAACTACAATGAAGACAGCCGCATTCTGCAAGGCTGTTCTCCACCTCATCTACTTCTTTCTGAAGGGGTCAGGAAACCCCCATTGTACCAATATATAAGGGCGCTGTAAGTGGCCACACTGTGCACCATTAGTACTTACCCATCCCACTATCCATGCTCTGTTCTACTACTTTTGTCTCTGACATGGGACATACATGTTGGGTTGGGTTAGTTGAGTTTCCCATAGAATGGCATTAACAGGCCACATGTGACTCCTGGGTTGCAGGTCATAGACCTCAGCCATTAAGGCAGAACATGGAGCTGCTGTACCGCACCTCTCTTCTATGTTTGCCGGTGCCTGCACCGCTCTCATTTTATTGGTATGCTTCTTCTTCTTGTGTTTGCTTAATACATAAATAAATAATTGAACTCAATTGCTTTTATCGGGAATATCTCGCCAAGAAGCTTTATTGAAGTTTCAACTGCAAGGTTCACAGAGATTAATCTACCACCTGGGAGTTTTCAGTGTTGTTCAAGCTCTTTATCAGCTCAGGCCATGGTGGAGAGCTGGAAAATCTTAGCACCAGATAAGTAATTGAAATCTAGAAGTGCAACTTGCTAAAGTCATCTGCTTCAAATTCTGTGAAATGGATATGTACCATCGGTCACATAAATAGTCACATAAATTAAATGTGTGCTCTAAAAATACATCCATTGAGTTGTTCATTATAGAACGTCTTCATCCACTGAGAATAAAGAAGCTAAATTTTTACTTTTTATTAAATAACAACATGCATCCTCAACGTCTTGAGAAACGTAAGTTTCTACATAAACATAGAAAGGGATTCTTTACTGTAAGAGCAGTGAGACTATGGAATTCTCTGCCAGAGGGACTTGTCATGGTGAATTCAATAACGGAGTTCAAAAAGGGTTTGGATACATTTCTGGAGCATAATAATGTAACAAGTTATAGTGTCTAGGATTCTGGAGAGGGGTCATTGATCCAGGGATTTTTCTGATTGCCAGATTGGAGTCGGGAAGGAATTTTTCCCTAAAATGAGGACAATTGGCTTCTACCTCATTGGGGGTTCGTGGTCAAGGGACAGAGGCAGAAGGTACGGTACACGGTAATCAGAAGAAGACACTCTGGAACGCTTCCTCTCAAGGCACAGGGCAATATTGATTTGGCAATGTGCCAAGGAAGGGGTAGAGCTTAAAAAGGGTCAGCACCAGGTGAGACCAATCACCTGCGTGCTGTCCCTTTAAATTTTCCTGCAGCGCGCGCCGGGACGGAGACAGGAGCGTGGCAAAGTAAGTGGGACCCAGAGCTGCCGGGGTGTCCGCAGCCCGAGCGCTGGGCTGCGGCATCGGCCGCAGCAGGAGACGCTGCGGCGTTGCGGGTGTGCCTGCGACCCGACACGGGGGTCGCAGGGACACCCGTAACAGTATCCCTTCCCCTTTGGCCTCCCCCTCTTTCTGGCCCTAGACAAGAGACCCCGATCCAGGATGTTCTCCTCCGGCTCCCACGACCTTTCCTTCGGCCCAAACCCCTTCCAGTGGACCAAAAAAAATCGTCTCCCCCTAACCGTCTTCATGGCCAAAATTTCTTTGACGGCAAAAACATTGGTGGAGTCAGCTACGGGAGAGACCCGGTTAAGGATGACCGGTTTCAGTAGGGAGACATGGAAGGAGTTTGGGATGCGCATGGTTGGAGGGAGCCGGAGCTTGTAGGCCACCGGATTGATGCGCCTGAGAATTTCAAAGGGACCTAAAAACCGGGGACCCAGCTTGTAGCTGGGGATTTTAAAGCGGACATACCTGGCAGACAGCCATACCTTATCCCCCGGAACAAAGGAAGGAGGGGGTCTTCTTTTCTTGTCCGCTTGGACCTTCATACGTGCCGAGACTATCCACCGCAGGGACATCAGAGGAAGCAGGGGGCAGCGGAAGGGGTGGGAGGGGGTGCCGACCGAAGATGATGAAGAAGGGGAACGCCCCAGCGGAATCAGAGTCCAGAGAATTATAAGAAAACTCCGCCCATGGCAATAGACCAGACCAATCATATTGTCTTGCAGATACGAAGTGGCGGAGATAGGTACCGAAGATTTGGTTCACTCTCTTCACTTGTCCATTTGATTGTGGGTGGTACGCAGAAGAGAGATCCAGTTCCACTTCTAGGAGAGAACAGAGGCCTCGCCAAAATCTTGAGACGAATTGTACTCCCCGATCCGAGACAATGTGGAGGGGGAGTCCATGTAGACGGAAGATATGTTTAAAAAATAGCTTGGCAAGTCGAGGAGCAGAAGGGAGACCGGGCAAGGGAATGAAGTGTGCCATTTTCGAAAAACGGTCAGTGACCACCCAGATAACCGTATTACCATCAGAGGAAGGCAGATCGGTGATGAAGTCCATGGCAATGTGGACCCAATGACTGTTAGGAATGGGCAGAGGCTGCAGCAGACCAGCCGGTTTGGTGCGCAGGGACTTGTTGCGAGCACAAGTAGTACACGCCTCAACAAATTCCTTCACGTCTTTGGCTAGATCCGGCCACCAGTAAAAACGGGAAATCAGAGAGGATGACTTTCGAACCCCTGGGTGTCCGGCAATTCGGGAACAATGTCCCCAGTTCAGCACCAGATATTCGAAGTGCCCATCCCGAGTGTTAAAGGCCGTCTTCCACTCGTCCCCCTCTCTGATCCGAATGAGGTTGTAGGCACCCCGCAAATCCAACTTGAAAAAGATTCTGGCCTCTTTGGAGATGGTCAAAAAGTTTGGTAATTAACAGTAACGGGTACCGTTTTTTTATGGTGATTTTGTTCAGTCCGCGGTAGTCGATGCACGGGCTCAGTGACCCGTCCTTCTTCTCCACAAAGAAAAACCCAGCGCCTGCAGGAGAGGTGGACTTGCGAATGAAGCCTTTTAGAAGATTTTCTTGGATGTAGGTTGACATAGCCTGGGTCTCGGGTACTGATAGCGGGTAGCCCCTACCCCGGGGAGGACTAGTCCCGGGCAGTAGATCAATGGGACAATCACAGGCACAGTGAGGTGGGAGAGTCTCCGCTTGCTTCTCCGAGAAAACATCCTGAAAGTCATGGTACTGTGTCGGCAGCGAGACTGGCAGTCGTGACCCCAATGCAGAACTTCGCCTGTCTTCCAATCAAGTATTGGGGCGTGACGTTGCAGCCACGGAAGCCCCAGAAAAATAGCTGAGGAAGAACAGGGTAGCATGAAGAATGCGATCCTCTCTTTATGTAGAGCTCCCACTTGAAGAGACACCGTTTCCGTCTGAAAGAGGATACGATCACTCAGTAGTTCGCCGCTGACTGACAAGATGAGCAGGGCTGGTTTAAGCGGACCACCATACTTAGTCACCAGGGTAGCATCCATAAAATTCCCGGCCGATCCGGAGTCCAGGAATGCGGCCACTTGGATCGTAGTTCCGGAATGGGACGTGATCTGAACTGGAAAGCTGAGACGGGGAGAGGTATTGCTCACACCTAGGGACGCCTCTCCCACGAAGCCTATGTGCGTGCGTTTCCCCAGACGTTGTGGACGGAGCGGACAACCCCTGAGGAGGTGTTCTGGGCTGCCGCAGTGGAGGCATAGGTTCCCCTCACGTCGTCGATTAAGTTCCTGTGGAGACAGGTGGGCTCTGTCCACTTGCATGGCCTCTTCCATGGTTGGCTGGGAAGAAGGCAGTGGAGGCCGAAGAAACACCGGCGCAAGACGAGGCAGACGACGTGTTTGGGTTGGTACACGTTCTTGACGGAGCTCCTCGTGTCTCTCCGAGAAACGGATATCAATCCGGGTCGCCAGATGTATCAGCTCACTCAATGAGGACGGGGGATCCCGGGTGGAGAGAGCATCCTTAATCTGGCTGGAGAGGCCCTTTTTGAACATGGCGCATAATGCTGCATCGTTCCATACCAGCTCGGAAGCTAGAGTGCGGAATTGCACAGTGTAGTCTCCTACAGAGAAGTTCCCTTGCTGGAGATTCAGCAACGCGGTCTCCGCTGAGGATGTGCGGGCGGGTTCCTCGAACACACTTCGGAACTCCTGAAGAAAAGTACCCAGGTCAGCCGTGACAGGGTCGTCTCGGTCCCAAAGCGGAGTCGCCCAGGCTAGGGCTTTCCCAGAAAGCAGACTGACCTCAAAGGCCACCTTAGATCTTTCTGACGGGAACTGTCCGGCCACGAGTTCCATGTGGGGAGAGCATTGGGGAATGAAGCCCATGCAGGCCTTAGGATCCCCATCAAATTTCATTGGCGGACATTACTGGAGCTGCTGCCACGGGAGCTGCCATGGCAGTGGACTGCTGCTGCTGGGTGGCGAGAAGCTGCTGCATCATAGAAGATAGCTGATTAAGCTGTTGTGCTTGCTGAGTGATCTGCTTGGATTGCTGGGCCACGATGGTAGTGATATCAGAGACGCTCGGAAGAGGTACCTTGGCGAGATCCATGGCCGAATCAAACTGTAATGGGTATGGTAGTGGATCCTCTGAACCCCCATAAGCGATGGTGTAAGCCACGCCAGGGAGCGGAGTCTAAGTAGGTCCGGTTTTCACCAGAGCCCGCCGCAAAGCGGGATGGACTTGCTGCGGCGGATTACTACCAGGTCGCCGAGGTGTAGCACGGTACAGAATCGTGAAGCAGGCTCGTAGTCGGGGACAGGCAGAAGGTCAGTGCAGGCAGCAGTGGTTCGTAGTCGAGGACAGGCAGAAGGTCAGGACAGGCGGCTATGGTTCTTGGTCAAGGGACGGAGGCAGAAGGCACGGTACACGGTAATCAGAACAAGACACTCTGGAATGCTTCCTCTAAAGGCACAGGGCACTATCGATTCAGCAATGTGCCAAGGAAGGGGCAGAGCTTAAATAGGGTCAGCCGCAGGTGAGACCAATCACCTGCGTGCTGTCCCTTTAAACTTTCCTGCAGCGCCGCGCGCTCACACTAGGGGGACACACACGCACCCGGCCGCACGCCGGGATGGAGACAGGAGCATGGCGAGGTAAGTGGGACCCAGAGCCGCCGGGGTGTTTGCAGCCCGAGCACTGGGCTGCGGCACCGGCCGCAGCAGGAGACGCTGCAGCGTTGCGGGTGTGCCTGCGACCCGACACGGGGGTCGCAGGGACACCGGTAACAGTTATATTACAACTAGAAATGTATCCAGACCCTTCTCCAGAATCCTAGTCCCTATAACTTGTTATATTACATCTAGAAATGTATCCAGACCCTTCTCCAGAATCCTAGTCCCTATAACTTATATTACATCTAGAAATGTATCCAGACCCTTCTCCAGAATCATAGTCACTATAACTTGTTATATTAAATCTAGAAATGTATCCAGATCCTTCTTCAGAATCCTAGTCACTATAACTTGTTATGTTATCACGCTCCAGAAATGCATCCAAGTCCCTCTTGAACTCTGTCAGTGAATTCACCACGACAATTTCCTCTGGCAGAGAGTTCCACTGTCGCACTGCTCTTACAGTAAAGAATCGCGTTCTATGTTTTTGTAGAAACTTTCTTTCCTCAAGACATAGGGGATGCCCCCTTGTTGCTTTTTTATTTTTCTCTCTGCATTTTGGAGGCCGTTTGGCACAGTGAGAGGTCTGAAGTTGACCCTAGTGAGAGATAAGATAGAGTAGGACCACCCGCCTGAGATCCCGTTGTAAGCCGGGGGTGGCTTGAGCATTTTTTGGCCAAAAACATGCGAACTAAGAATCTCAAAGTTTTTTTCATATATTGTAGATAGCATAAAATGCTTCTTTGGAGATTTCCATGTGTTTTTTCGCCCTTTTAGCAGTGGTGTGCCACTGGTATTGGACTGTGTGCATATATATATGTGCCGCAGCCATGCCAGTGGCACCCAGGTTCGCATTGTTTTTTTCAGAAATGTTTTTCTGTGCAGAACTATACGTTGTATTTGGCACATATTGCTTTTAAACTATATAAGGAGGAATGGATACCTCCATCTTGGTTTCCTGCACCACGCCCACCTCCACAGGCTGTTATATCAATGCACTATGCTTTGTAAGGTTGGTGCTTTTTTTATTTTTCTCTCTGCATTTTGGAGGCCGTTTGGCACAGTGAGAGGTCTGAAGTTGACCCTAGTGAGAGATAAGATAGAGTAGGACCACCCGCCTGAGATCCCGTTGTAAGTCGGGGGTGGCTTGAGCATTTTTTGGCCAAAAACATGCGAACTAAGAATCTCAAAGTTTTTTTCATATATTGTAGATAGCATAAAATACATCTTTGGAGATTTCCATGTGTTTTTTAGGATTTTACATAGACACCTTCCCCCTTCCTTTGTTTACGGTCACTTCTAAAAAGACTATAATCCTGCAAGTTAACCGCCCAGTCGCAGCTCTCGTCCAGCCATGTCTCAGTTATCCCCACTATGTCATATTTTTCTTCTGCAATTAATACTTCTAGTTCATTTATTTTGTTGGTCAGACTCCTGGCATTGGTCAGCATGCAATTTAGAGATTTTCCAGTTTTTATTCCTTTCTCCCTGATCTTTTTATCTATTGCTACACCCCCTCCCTCCACTCCACCCCCTGATTTATTACTAATTCCCAGCTCTCTATCTTCACTATCTTGCACGCTATATGTGTAGTTACCCTCCCCCTCAGTCCCTAGTTTAAATATTCCTCCAGCTTCCAAGCCATTTTGTCCCCCAATACAGCTGCACCCTCCCCATTTAAGTGCAGCCCATCCCTAGCATAGAGTCTGTAGCCAATACAGAAGTCAGCCCAGTTCTCCAAAAACCCAAATCCCTCTTTCGTACACCAATTTTTGAGTCACTTATTCACCTCTCTAATCTCCCGCTGCCTCTCTGGTGTGGCCCGTGGAACAGGTAATATTTCTGAAAATATTACCTTGGAGGTCCTTGCCTTGAGCTTTTTGCCTAAGTCCCTGAAATCATTTTTAAGGACACTCCACCTACCTCTAACTTTGTCATTGGTGCCAATGTGGACCATGACAGCTGGATTCTCACCAGCCCCACCCAGCAATCTGTCAGCCCAATCCACGATATGTCGAACCCGGGCCCCAGGTAAACAACATACTGTTCGACGATCCCGGTCTTTGTGGCAGATTGCCCTGTCTGTGCCCCTTATAATGGAGTCCCCAACTACTAGCACCTGTCTAGTTTTATTTGTAGCATTGTCCATGAAGGTATCCTATACCCTATACAGTTGAAACTAAAAAGATCAGACTTTCGTGAACACAGCAATACTAATTAGGTTTATTATTATATTGTTATTTTCTTATCTTATATAAGGGGGTGTTTTGAATTAAAAATTGTAATTTTATTTTTTTAATATTTTTAACATTTTTATTATTTATTTTTTTACCTACAGTAATTTTTTAGCCACCTTAAAGTACTTGCACAGTTAGGCAGGGTTCACATGGCAATAATTGCACCGTGTGCTCGGGAGCGGGTGCAAATGTTTTATTGTATTGTACAAACGGGGAGAGGAGGCGTAATCCACAGTTCTCTATGAGTTCTCTGTGGATTATCGTAATGATTGGAGCGCATTTCGCTTGTATTAGAGCGCCGTACGCTCTCAATACGTGGTGAAATGCGCCCCAAAATAAACCGTGTGAACATAGCTTTACTTGTATACTATATTGTAATACTAACATATTGCAACATAGAATATAATTACTGGTTTTTTAGTACACCCTGCATCTGGGTTTTGATTCTTTATGGAGTTTTAACAAGACTCTTTTCTTATAAAAATATTCTAATTGTCAAACAATCGAAGGGGCTCAATGGCGTGTTCACTTTGGACAGCTTATACTTGTTTGAATAGTCTCTTGACAATAAGCAAATCACAGGAAGATTCCTGCTGGGTCTTCCAGCAATCAGCTGTAATCTGTAAAAAACCTGAGTGGAAGTGTTCAATATCCCTGCCACCAAAGGGAACAAATAGGGTATGTTCACACGACGTATTAGAAGTACGCACTGTCCAGCACGTACTTCTAAAGCACAGATAGGCTGGCCCACAGTCGGCCCCATTCATTTACATTATCAGTGGCGTGTTAGCGCCGTGAAGAAGTGACATGTCACTTCTATCCCCCGGCATACAATAAGATTGTATTGTACGCCGGGAAAGATGAGACGTAATTCATAGCTCTCTATGAGAGCTATGAATTACCGTATTTGTGGGGCATATTGCAGTGTAATTACGTGCCAAAATATGTCCCGCAATTACGCCGTGTGAACATACCCTTAAGCATTACACAGTTCAAATTCCTGACAGTGGATTGTTTGTATAATACAGGACAGGTCTTCCAGAATGAAAAACACTCTTTGAAGCCAGTCTCTCCTTTCTGGCCAAAAGATAAGAATGCTGAATAAAAGGCCCCTTTCTACTAACTCAAACTTAGATAATAAGATGCATAAAGAGAGTTTTAAACTGAATAACAATCTGTAAGAAATGAGTAAGAGGTAGAGATCTGTGCAGCCCCCATAATTTTCAGAAACCATGCCCCCTTTATGACAAGTGACACTATCTTTACGAGGCCATGCCTACTACACACAACTTTGCAACTGCTCTGGAAGAAAGCCGATTGGGGGAATTGACATCACCTATTTTTCCTGGCGTTGAATAACCTATTTAGCATCCAAGAGAGCTGAGAGATGCGGCTAAACTGTTCCTGCACCTAAACCAATGCACTTTTACCAATATTATCACCATACAGTGACCACGTAGTTGTAGATACCAGCCGTACACACGCTCTGCAGACATATTAAATATTACAGTGCAGTTACATCCAGGGACTTACATTAGATGTCTTCTCTGATGGGAGTCATTCTCTTTCCCTTTTTCTTCTCCATCCTGTCCAGACCTCCATATTGACATCATTTCCTGGCTATGATTAATTCCTACAGGATTTACCACACAAAAATCTTGTGTGGTAAATTAATTCTGATTCTGAATGAATTCTGATTTTTTTCCAGCACCTTCCTACCTGTGCCCATCTTTGTACAGACTCCCTATGGGGTGATAGGTGGATGCAGGCTCGGACTGGGGCGCCGGGGGATAGGTGAATCCCCCGGTGGGCCCCCCACCTCCCCTGAGCCGCTTTGGGCCCCGGAGGCAGTGCCGACGGTCCCCGGGGCCCGTCCGCGCATCCGGTCCCTGAGCGCCTGGGCCCTGCATCCCGAGCGCCCAGAGACCGAGCCCGGTGCGCTGCGCTCCGCTGATCTCCCTGGCAGGCTGAAGGCGTTAGGCCTTCAGCCTGCTGGACGCCGGCCCCTACTGCTGACGTAGGCGATGCGATGACGTCACATCACCGCGCCGCCTATGCAGGGCGGCAGGAGCAGGCGGCAGCTCGGAGCGGCGGGAGCGACCAGGAGCTGGAGCCGGGTAAGTGATTGTTTCTTGTTTGTTTTTTTAATCTGCCTACAAGGGCCCTGGCTACAAAGAGGGGTCCCTGGCTTCAGAGGGGGGTCCCTGGCTACAGAGGAGGGTCCTGACCACAGAGGGGGGTCACTGGCTACAAAGGGGGGTCCCTTGCTACAGAGGGGGGTCCTGACTACGCCTCTGGATTACGTTTCTGTACCACGCATTACCCCGGCCGCCATTGCAAGCAAGTCACGTCAGGGGTAGCGACCTGGTAGCCTCACGCCGCAGCAAGTCCATCCCGCTTTGCGGCGAGCTCTGGTGAAAACTGGGGGCTACTTAGACTCCGCTCCCTGGCATGGTTTAACTATCATTGCTTGTGGTGGTCCAGAGGATCCACCACCCCGTTACAATGTTTCAAATAATGAACAATTAGAATAGCATTGATTCCAATGTAAAATACACCTCGTCGTTCAGACGAGGCATATTTCCGCAACGTATTTTCACCATGTAAAATTTAGTATCCTGTCACTTATTGAGGGATATTTTGCGACCTAAATCCCCATAGCAAAGAATGGGGAATGTATTTACGAAGCGAAATACGTGTGACGTATTTGATACAAGCCGTGTGAACATAGCCTTAGGGTAACAAAAAACACTGCTGACTTATACCAAGCCCCAGTGATAGTAATGTTACTAACACTGAAATTAAATGGGAAAAAAATACGACAACACTGAACACAAAAAAATGGTATTTAAATAAACATTTCCCGACACCAGACTTCTTTAAGCTTTTTATTAAAAAAAATAGATTGAAGATTTAATGTAATACACACACACATTGGCTGGACAGCCTATTTAACATCTAGGAAGGCTGGGTGACACCTTATCCCTCACAAGTGGCACCCAGATTTTTCTATGATAAGAAAACTGTATGCCCATCCCTCCCCCAACCTCTTTCTTCCCACCCCCAATCTAAACCCTCTCCACCTCTATCCATTCCACCCTCACACAATTCTATTGGCATACTCGGAACCCTGGGGTGGCCCCTTTAAGATGGATGTTGACACGGGTAACGGTGTATGGCACGAGGGTAATATGGTGGCTACCTTCCCCAGGGACCTGAGTACCCAAAAATTCTTCGTTGTCCCTAGTCAAAACACCAATCACTAGACGACCAATGCCAGGGTTCGGAAACAACGGTAGTTGCATTTATTTGCAGCAATAACTAGTTGAGCCCTTGTCTCTGGATGCAACCAGGAATACAATAACTGTGATGCAGTAACAATGACTTGACTTGAGTATGATGTAATAGCGGCAGCTTTGATAATGATACAACAGTCTCTGAGTATGTGTCAGACTCTGGTAACTTGAGATGCTGGAGTAGTATTACTTTAGAAAGATAACTGATTACAGACCTTATTCCTGAAGAGTGGATTCTACACCAAGGCACAGGCTTGAGAAAAAGACCATGGTTTGAAGGACCTCTGATTCTTGAATACTCGGATTTGAGACAGACTGAAGCTACTTCCGCACGCGTTGACGCATGAGAAGTGCGTGGATCTCTGGCTTGAAAGCCAGGAGAAGACTATGACCGCTGGTGGGAGACCCTCTATTCCCAGACGGTCGGACAGAAGGTTTTCTGACTGGACTTGCACCCTTCTGAGTAGCACTGGAGATCCTGTGTGAGTCCCTTAGGTGGTAGGAGAATTAAGGACAGGTTTGAGGTAGGCTAGGGGCCTAGCAGAATGGCTGAGGTGAGCCAGGGAGCAACACACACCTTGACTTGCCGGAGACCTCGCACACCTCCCGATGGAGGAGCAGAGACTAACTAACTGCCTAACTGCCTAACTGCCTCTGGCCAGCCGTTGGTGTTGGCATGGTAGCAGAGGGGTCACATGTCAGAGAGCTATTGCATCATTTTGAACGACAGGTTATGCAGCCAATCAGCAGATATACATGTTATACATAGGCAAATGTTATAACAAGGAACCAAACAGCAGAGGGCGACCTAGAGAATACTTTAGACTGCAATATTATGATTTCTTTTCTGCACTGAAACATTGTGACAGAATACAGCAAAATATGGAACAAAGAAATCTTCAGTGCTGGGTCACTACAATCTTCCCCTCTGAGAAAGAAGCCATTCTCGGCGACTGTCTAAACAACATGACTTAGTACTGCTGGTATGAGAAACGGTGTAACTCTCAAGGTGTCCTCAAAGGAGGGTTCTCTTGGCGGAGACACTGGTACTGGCTGGTATACTTGAACAGGTGGGTGAGAAGGTGCTGTGAAAGCTTGGGTATCTTCTCTGGTACATAACTTTAACCTGTTACGGTGTACAGTCTGAGGTGCCATACCAGGCTTCTTGACTTCATACACATCAGATTCAGGGTAAGGTATGGAAGTCACTGTGTACGGTTCAGGTTCCCATAGACAGTCCAACTTGTCTGAGCGGTGATATTTCTTGAGCCAAACCTTGTCTCCCACTTCTAGTGGAGTGGCATTCGCTCTTTGGTTGTATGAGCCTTCTTGTCTTCTGCGAGCTTCTTCCATCCTTCTGTCAACAATTTCTCGGGCATCTTGGATCCTCCTTTGGTGTTCTTGTACCCAATCTGTATTAGGCAGAGGGTTTATGGAGTCGGGAACTTGTACCCCTAAAGCACGGTCTTGTGGGAGTTGACCTTGACGTCCGAACATCAAGTAGAATGGTGAATAGCCAGTGGAACAGTGAGTGGTGTTATTGTAGATCTCAACCATCTCGTCTAGCAACTGTGGCCATTCTATCTTCTTAGAGATAGAAGCTGTTCTCAACATGTTGATAAACACTTGGTTGATTTTCTCGCATAGGCCGTTCCCTTGAGGGTGGTATGCTGTAGTGCGAAGCTTTTTACATTCATGGTAGGAAAAAAGGTCTTGGAAGAGCTGGGATTCAAATGCTGGACCCCGGTCTGTTAATACGGACTCTGGGCAGCCATAGTGCTTCACGTACTCCCTGTAGAAGATGATGGCTGTAGTACGAGCAGTTAAGTCTCTGACAGGAACAACAACTACCCACTTGGAGTAGTGGTCGACCATCGTTAGGGCGTATGTATATCCAGATCTTGTTGGAGCCAATTTCACATGGTCTAGGGCAACAAGTTGGTTTGGCCTTCGAGACGTAATGGGGTGTAAAGGTGCTCTTACTTCCTTTCTCCCAGCTTTGGATATGTTGCAGGCGGGGCACACATTACACCAGTTCTCAATGTCGGTTCTCATGCCGATCCAATAGAATCTCTGGCGGATGGTTGCTTCGGTCTTGTAGACACCGAAATGGCCGGACTGGTCATGATAGGCGTCGAGTACTATCTTAGCATCACGTCTTGGGATAATGATCTGGTGGCGTCTCTCGCCTGAAACTGGATCCAGAGAGTTTCTCACGATTAGGCCTTTGTTAAGAAAGAGTCTTTTCCTTTGTCTCCAGAGACGTCGTAGTTCCACGTCAGGGTATGGTTTCCTGATCCTCAGCGGGATTCTACCAGTAGAGAGGTAGTCGTAGATTTCTCCAAGAACTCTGGACTCATCTTGGATAGTTTGCCATCGGGATAAGTCTTGATAGGGATCTGACTTGAATTGAGGCTCTCTATCAGGTTTAGGCGCAGTGATATTGTTCTGCGTAGCGAATCTCTGATAAAAGGGAGGCATTTCCACGTCTTCCCAGTCGTCTTCCTCTGGTGGCTCCTCACCTTTAGGTAGGCGGGATAACGTGTCAGCGTTCACGTTTGTCTTGCCACTTCGGTATTTGATCTCGAAGTTAAAGCTGGCCAGTCTGGATGCCCAACGTTGCTCTAAGGCACCAAGCCGTGCGGTATTGAGGTGTGCTAGCGGGTTGTCCGTGTATACGGTGAACGGTGTAGCCGTGAGGTAATCTCTAAACTTCTCGGTGACGGCCCACACGAGTGCTAGTAGTTCTAGCTTGAACGAGCTATAGTTGTGGTCATTCTTTTCCGCTCCCCTCAGGCTTCGGCTGGCGTAGGCAATAACCCTTTCTCGGTTGTCTTGAACTTGCGACAGGACTGCTCCTAGGCCTAAGAAACTTGCATCCGTGTATAGAAGAAATGGATGGTTATAATCAGGGTAGGCCAAGATTGGAGGCGATGTCAGCAAGGTTTTTAGGGTTTGGAACGCTGTTTCTTGACGGTCAGACCACTCAACAAAAAGTCTTCGGTCATAGTGCTCTCGGGGACAACCACGAAGTAGTTCGGTAAGTGGTTCCGCTACTTGTGCAAAGTGTGGTATGAATCGGCGGTAATAGCCGGCAAATCCAAGAAAACTTCTTACTTCCTTAACTGTTTTAGGAGTGTCCCAATTTTCCACAGCTGAGACTTTCTCGGGGTCAGGCTGTATTCCTTCAGCACTCACGACATGTCCCAAGTAGTTTACTCGTGGCTTGAGTAGGTGGCACTTAGATGGTTTGATCTTGAGGCCATGGTCTATCAGGACCTGGAACACTTCGCCAAATGCTTGATGTAGTCTTCGTAGGTACGGGAATAGACAATCACATCGTCCAGATAGAGCAGGACACTTTGGAAATTAACATGACCGAGGCATCGTTCCATCAAGCGCTGGAAGGTAGCAGGGGCGTTACACAACCCGAATGGCATGCTTGTGAACTCGTAGAGTCCCATCGGTGTTGTAAATGCTGTCTTCTCTCTGTCCTCAGGGGCCATTGGTACTTGCCAGTATCCACTTGTGAGGTCTAGTGTCGAGAAGTAGGCAGCGGTGCCCAGAGCAGCGATAGATTCCTCGATACGTGGAAGTGGGTAGGCATCTTTGTGTGTGATGCCGTTTAATTTCCTGTAATCAACGCAAAAGCGTATGTTCCCATCCTTCTTTTTCACAAGGACTATAGGGGCGGCCCATGGACTTTGGCTTTCTTGTATCACCTTGGTGTCCTTCATTTCCTTAATGAGTTTCTTCACCTGCTGATAGCTGGCAGGAGGAATAGGCCGGTGTTTCTCCTTGATGGGCGGATTATCGCCAGTGTTTATCTTGTGCTGAATGAGGTTGGTTTTGCCAAAATCAAGAGAATGTTTACTGAATGCTTCATGGTGTCTCTTAGCTAATTTGCGAACTCCATTGACTTGCTCGACGGGGTATTAGAATCTCCAATGCTGAGTTCATCCCACCAGAGAGTATGAGTGTTGTCGGAGTCTTTACAGGAAGCTCTAATAGACTTCTGGTAAGCGATAGTCTCTTCACTCAAGACATCCTCCGGATCGAGCTGGTAGAGCATCGCGACAGTGGTAAACTTGTGAAGCTCGCTGGGGGAGTCACTGAGGTTTACAAGGCGTACGGGAACCTGACCATTCGAGACGGTTACGATGCTCCTAGCTGTTTTGACAAGAGGTCGGCCATCAATTTCAATGGAGTCAAGCAGAGCTTCGTAGTCGGCATTGTCTAGTCCTGGACGAACTCGGCACCAGATAAGGGTTTCACTGTTGGCTGGTAAAACAATTGAACGAGCGTCTCTAGTGCGGACACGGCAAATCTCTCCACGATCATTAACAAATCTCTGTTGAGCTACGAGCGCTTTGATAGTCTTCTGTACTGTTTGCCTATAGTGGGAGGAAGCATGGGGCAAGGAAGCATGTAAAGCATGTAAAACTTCAGTAAATACATGACGCATGATATTCATACCTAAAACTACAGTAGTGCTATCTCCCTGAACCTCTGTAACTATCACACCTTGTCTATGCAATGTACGGTCACCAATGCGTACAGTAGGCTCCCAGTAGCCTAGTTGTTCGATGGGTTGGCCATTACCCGCAAACAATTTCAATTTGGATTTCCCAGCCGGACATAACACATCAGGACCCCAATGTTTCTCAAAAATGTGTCGGGGCACGGTAGTAACTTGAGAGCCTGTATCCACAAGGGCTTCAAGAGGTACCTTGTCTATCCAGATGGTTACATGCGGACATGGCGAGAGGAACCTTGAGAACCATTGTGGTTCCTCCGGGCCTGTGGTTCTACCTCCCGAGTGACGGCCCTTGGACTCAGGGGTAGCCCGTTTAACTGGAAGCATCGAAAGCGGTGGTGTCCATGACGTCTACAGTAGCTACAGTAAGGTCTTTCTCGTGAAGCAAATCTTTGAGGCGGGGGCCTATCAGGGTTTGGACGGTCATGACCAGGCTCTGGAGTTACAGTTCTGCTTACAGATGACTCATGTGAGGATGGCGTAGAGTGCCCTTTTAACTCTTTTAGAACTTGGCAGAGTGAGTCAACAACTTGGGCAAGGGTATCAGGTGTGACAGTAGTGGTAGCAGGTGTAGTGGTCTGTGCTGCTTGGACAGCTTGTACGGAAGAGGCGGTAGATGGTGCAATACTAGGGATTATGAAGAAGGAATGTAGCTGGTACAAGAAGAGTCAGTCCCGATTACTCGCAATGCTAGAGCTTTGAAATCTAGAAATGGCATACTGGGATTCTGTGCGGATAACATGCGTAGTTGACTTTGTGCCATTCTAGAGTCCACTCCTTCAATGAAGCGATCAGTAATTATGCTCTCAGCAGCTGAAGGATCAATAGTGTCAACCTGTTGTAGGGCCCTGTAGGCGGATTGAAGTGCTAAAGCATATTCCCTGAGACTCTCACCTGCTTTCTGTCGTCTGTTGTAGAACTTAAGGCGGATTTCGGTTGGTGACTGTACCTCAAATTCTTTTCTCAGGCGATCAAGGATTTGTTTGACAGTGGTTTTCTCAGTAGCTGGCCATGAACGAACTTCCTCTACAGCGGACCCTTCGAGTTGGCCCAAGAGTAGCTGTACCTGCTGAGCAGGGGAAAGCGAGACAAGTTCGAGCGTGCGTGTAATCTTCTCCCTGAAGTCAGCTAGTGTGTGTGGTTCTCCCCTATAGCTTGGGAGACTAGAAGTTCCAATAAAGAATGGTACTCCTATAGCAACTGTAGGTGCAGGAACGTTGTCAATAGCAACAGTTGGTGGTGCAGCAACATTAGCAGATGAAGTAGAAGGACTACTAGGACCAGCAGAATCATGGGTACTTGCTGTAGATATTGTGAATGAATTGGATGTACTGTCCTCCCAAGAAGAGAAGAAAAAAAATAGGTGCCTGTCACTTTAAAAAAAAAAAATTCTCTTTCACTATAGCGCTGCTAGGCAGGGTACGCCCGGTACTTGAAGTGCAACAGCTCTATCTTGTTCGTGACGCCACTTTTTCCTTCCTTTGGCATACTCGGAACCCTGGGGTGACCCCTTTAAGATGGTTGTTGTCACGGGTAACGGTGTATGGCACGAGGGTATATGGTGGCTAACTTCCCCAGGGACCTGAGTACCCAAAAATTCTTCGTTGTCCCTAGTCAAGACACCAATCACTAGACGACCAATGCCAGGGTTCGGAAACAACGGTAGTTGCATTTATTTGCAGCAATAACTAGTTGAGCCCTTGTCTCTGGATGCAACCAGGAATACAATAACTGTGATGCAGTAACAATGACTTGACTTGAGTATGATGTAATAGCGGCAGCTTTGATAATGATACAACAGTCTCTGAGTATGTGTCAGACTCTGGTAACTTGAGATGCTGGGAGTAGTATTACTTTAGAAAGATAACTGATTACAGACCTTATTCCTGAAGAGTGGATTCTTACACCAAGGGCACAGGCTTTGAGAAAAAAAAGACCTGGTTTGAAGGACCTCTGATTCTTGAATACTCGGATTTGAGACAGACTGAAGCTACTTCCGCACGTGTTGACGCATGAGAAGTGCATGGATCTCTGGCTTGAAAGCCAGGAGAAGACTATGACCGCTGGTGGAGACCCTCTATTCCCAGACGGTCGGACAAAGGTTTTCTGACTGGACTTGCACCCTCCTGAGTAGCACTGGAGATACAGTGTGAGTCCCTTAGGTGGTAGGAAAATTAAGGACAGGTTTGAGGTAGGCTAGGGGCCTAGCAGAATGGCTGAGGTGAGCCAGGGAGCAACACACACCTTGACTTGCCGGAGACCTCGCACACCTCCCGATGGAGGAGCAGAGACTAACTAACTAACTGCCTAACTGCCTCCGGCCAGCCGTTGGTGTTGGCATGGTAGCAGAGGGGTCACATGTCAGAGAGCTATTGCATAATTTTGACCGACCGGTTATGCAGCCAATCAGCAGATATACATGTTATACATAGGCAAATGTTATAACAAGGAACCAAACAGCAGAGGGCGACCTAGAGAATAATTTAGACTGCAATATTATGATTTCTTTACTGCAATGAAACATTGTGACAGAATACAGCAAAATATGGAACAAAAAAATCTTCAGTGCTGGGTCACTACACTATCCCACCCCATCTATGCTCCCACTCTAAACCCCCATCCCCATATTACACACATACTCACACTCTTAACCTTCCCCACTCTACACCCACATTCACTCACACTCACACACTCCCTCACTCTACACCCACATTCACTCACACTCACACACTCCCTCACTCTACACCCACATTCACTTACACTCACACACTCCCTCACTCTACACCCACATTCACTCACACTCACACACTCCCTCACTCTACACCCACATTCACTCACACTCACACACTCCCTCACTCTACACCCACATTCACTCACACTCACACACTCCCTCACTCTACACCCACATTCACTCACACTCACACACTCCCTCACTCTACACCCACATTCACTTACACTCACACACTCCCTCACTCTACACCCACATTCACTCACACTCACACACTCCCTCCCTCACTCTACACCCACATTCACTCACACTCACACACTCCCTCCCTCACTCTACACCCACATTCACTTACACTCACACACTCCCTCACTCTACACCCACATTCACTCACACTCACACACTCCCTCACTCTACACCCACATTCACTTACACTCACACACTCCCTCACTCTACACCCACATTCACTCACACACTCCCTCACTCTACACCCACATTCACTCACACTCCCTCCCTCACTCTACACCCACATTTTAGTTACACTCACACACTCCCTCACTCAAAACACACATTCACACACACTCCCTCACTCTACACCCACATTCACTTACACTCCCCACCACTCCCTCACTCTACACCCACATTCACTCACACTCACACACTCCCTCACTCTACACCCACATTCACTCACACTCACACACTCCCTCCCTCATTCTACACCCACATTCACTTACACTCACACACTCCCTCACTCTTAACCCACATTCACTTACACTCACACACTCCCTCACTCTACACCCACATTCACTTACACTCACACACTCCCTCACTCTACACCCACATTCACTCACACTCACACACTCCCTCCCTCACTCTACACCCACATTCAGTTACACTCACACACTCCCTCACTCTACACCCACATTCACTCACACTCACACACTCCCTCACTCTACACCCACATTCACTCACACTCACACACTCCCTCACTCTACACCCACATTCACTCACACTCACACACTCCCTCACTCTACACCCACATTCACTCACACTCACACACTCCCTCACTCTACACCCACATTCACTTACACTCACACACTCCCTCACTCTACGCCCACATTCACTTACACTCACACACTCCCTCACTCTACACCCACATTCACTCACACTCACACACTCCCTCACTCTACACCCACATTCACTCACACTCACACACTCCCTTCCTGACTACACCCACACTCACATTCTCACCCCGCCTCACCCAGACCCACAAAACACACACACATACACACACACTCATCCTCCCTCACCCCCATAAAATATACTTACCAGTCCTGCTGAAGAGCCAGCAGCTTGGATACTTCTGATGGTGCATGTTTGGATGTGTTTTCTGTGCAACAGAAATGAGTGTTATATAGCTTGTCTGCTGTGTAAGCCGGATCAAGAACAAGAATTGACATGTCAACTCTTTGAATGGATCTGAAAGACGCATCAGAAAGAAGCATATCAGACGTCTGAATGCTGATGGATGTTTTACATTGAAACTAATGTAAATCACACTGCACATTGTTAGATGCGTGTTTGGGTCTGTCTTGGGTCCACAACATGGATCCAAACACACATCTAAAAAACGCTCCCAAGAGAGCACCAGAGCCTGCTGATCTGATAGCCTCTTATGCAGGACGCTGTCAAAAGAACATCAGCTGCAGTCAGTCACTTCAGGACAGCATTTCATGACAAAGCCCTGGTGGGACTCCTAGTTCAAAGAACCTGCCGCAGCCAACTCTCCTGGGGGAGCGGGAGATCTCCCCTATTTGCGGGAGTCTCCCGCACAATCTGGGAGAGTCGGCAAGTATGAAATATATTCCAGGAGGAATGACCCTTCTCTAGAATCCTAATCATTATTGGTGTTAGAGGGGTCCTTGGGTGTACTTCTATTTGTGTACTGCCAACAACTGCAACCCTTGTTGAAGGATATGAGACTGTCCACAATGGCATGGTGACATGAAGTAACAACACGAGAAGCCCCCATTTTGCTCTGGCCATGTGGCTCACTGTACCCTCCCAAAAATCATTGGGCCTCATTTATCAAAAATGTGACAATTAAACAGTTTTTGTTGCCTACTGCAACCAATCAGAGCTCAGCTCTCGTTTCTCCAGAGCAGTTTCCGGAGCCCACTTCTCCTCCGAGTTAGATTTTATACAGGAGACTCCATGAACTCAGGATATTTAACTAATTCAATGTTCATTTTGTCGGTGATAACAGAAATGAAATAGAGTAATAATTCACAGCGCTGTATTATTGTCTGTGACCTGTGAGGATATCGTGGAGCTGACCCAATCTCCAGCCGCAGTCCTTATCTTCTGGTGATGGATCAATAAATCCACACCTGCACATGAGCGCGGCTCCCCCCAAACCCAATGGATTGCATTGTTTTCAATTCCTGCTCCAGTACGGCGGCCGTGTGCAGAAGCACGCCAGGGCAGGCACAGTGCTTTAGTTTTACTACTCCGGAGTAATTCTGTGATATAACTGAGAGTGAAAAAAGCCCTTTATTTGTGTCTAGAAGAGCTGACATCGCTGGTGGTGACACGGAGAATGATGCTGCTTATGAACAGGTCTCAACATCTGGTTTCTGTTCACACTTGTGTTCAGAGGAGTGTTACTTTCTATATATATAGGACAACTACAGGCTTATATCATGTCATATACAGAAACACACGCAGTACCTACAACTTCACAGTATGGCGCTGCAGGAACCTGGCTCGTACTCATCAGGACCTAACTATGGATTTTTACTGCAAATTCGCAGTAAGACTTTTTTTTGGGCATGCCCCACTAAAACTGATTTTTACAGTAATTGTGCAGATGTTATTTTTCACTGGTTTTTTTTGCAAGATATTATGCATTTGAAAAAGTAAAGCATCCTATAGTGCAAAATATGTTTGAACAAGCCTGTGAACTTTTGCAGCGGATTTTGTGCTTTATTGGTGCTGCAGGAACTCAATGGTCCTCATTTACTATTGCTGTCTAAGGGGCTGTTCGCACGGCATTTTTGGATCTGATTTTGGATCCATGTTGGATCCGAAAATCGCAGCCAAAAATACGTTTGCGATCGGATCCTAAATGAATTTGCTAAAAAAGATTTTGTATCACGCTTCTGTTTGAATAGAATGTATCCTAAACGGATGCAACATGCAACTGTGTGTTTGGATCCATGTTGGTTGCAGCAAGATCGCACCCTAAAGTTTAAAATAGGGCTCCTGCTGCGTCTTTTGGACCAAGAATTGACATGTCAATTCTTGGGACGGATCCGAAAGACACAGAGAGACACTCGTGTGAACGCCAATGCATGTTTCAAAGTAAAAGCAATCTAAAATCATACTGCCATTTATTAGATGCATGTTTAGGTCTGTTTAGGGTCCAACAGACGGGTCCAAACATGTATCAAAAAGCGTATGTACACATGGACTCAACACACCGTGTGAACAAGCCCTAAAAATTAGACAGTCTAAAAATGGAACAGATTTATCACTTATTAATTGATAAATTGGTGCAGCTTTAGGGTGCTTTCACACGGTGCGTTATCGGTATGTTTTTGACGCGTTTTTTGATGCGTTTTTGTTTTTGTGCAGCAATGTACAGTATTAATTGCTGTGCCTTTCTACACAAAAAACGCATGGAAAAAAACGCATCAAAAACACACCAATAACGCACCGTGTGAAAGCACCCTAAAGCTGCACCAATTTATCAATTTCTCTCATTGACCCTCTGCAATCAGGTTTTCGACCTTTACACTCCACAGAAACTGCTCTAGCAAAAGTTTCAAATGATCTCCTGACAGCAAAATCTCAGGGTAACTACTCATTGTTGCTTCTCTTGGATCTCTCTGCAGCATTTAACACTGTTGATCACCACCTCCTCCTCAACATGCTCAGCGCCATCGGCCTCCAGGACACCGCTCTCTCTTGGTTCTCATCCTACCTCTCTGACCGCTCCTTCAGTGTCTCATTTTCAGGTTCTACCTCCTCCTCTCTTCCTCTCGCAGTTGGGGTTCCTCAGGTGTCCGTTCTAGGTCCTCTCCTCTTCTCAATCTACACAGCACCAATTGGACAAACCATCAGCAGATTTGGCTTCCAGTACCATCTCTACGCGGATGACACTCAACTATATACCTACTCCCGGGACATCACCCCCGCTCTGCTACAAAACACCAGTGATTGTCTGTCCGCTGTCTCTGACATCATGTCCTCTCTCTATCTCAAACTAAACCTCAATAAAACTGAACTTCTAGTCATCCCACCTTCTACTAACCGACCTCACCCTGCTATTTCTCTCTCAGTGTGTGGTACCACCATAACTCCTAGGCAGCCGGCCCGCTGTCTTGTGCTTATATTAGATTCTGATTTGTCCTTCACTCCCTACATCCAATCACTCGCCCGCTCCTGTTACCTGCACCTCAAGAACATCTCCAGAATCCGTTTTCTCACTGTGGAAACCACCCAGACTCTTACTGTTGCTCTTATTCTTTCTCGTCTTGATTACTGTAACACCTTACTTATCGGTCTCCCTTTCTGTAAACTCTCCCCTCTCCGATCTATCCTGAATGCAGCAGCCAGGCTCATCTTTCTTTCCAGCCGCTATACAGATGCCTCTACCCTGTGTCAGTCACTGCATTGGTTGCCTATTCAGTACAGGATACAACATAAACTCATCACTCTCACCCATAAAGCTCTCCACAGTGCTGCTCCTCCCTACATCTCCTTCCTCATCTCTGTCTACCACCCTACCCGCTCTCTGTGCTCTGCTGATGATCTGAAATTACACACCTCTCTCATCCGAACCTCCCATGCCCGTCTCCAAGATTTTGCACGTGCTGCTCCGGTTCTCTGGAACATGCTATCCCATATGATCAGGCACACTCACAACCTTCATAGTTTCAAAAGCGCTCTGAAAACTCATTTTCTTAGGCAGGCCTACCAAGATCCCTAATCGTACTTATACACTCTAAATTGTAAAGTGCTGCGGAATATGTTGGCGCTATATAAATAAAGATTATTATTATTATTATTATTATTATTATTACTATCAATTAATAAGTGATAAATCTGCTCCATTTTTAGACTGTTTAACTGTTAGGGTATGTTCACACTGCGTGTTGAGTCCATGTGAACATACGCTTTTTGATACATGTTTGGATCCATCTGTCGGACCCTAAAGGGACCAATGACACACTGTGTGAAAACACCCTTAGACTTGTCTAACTTTTTACTTTCTACACCACAAATTTGGTGCAGAATGTTGCATATGCCCATGCCCCACTTTCCCACAAAAAACATGCCCACTTGTGCAGAAATTGTCTTAAACCCACAATATGTCTGTCAGCAATTTAAGAAAAAAAATTCGGATGCAACCACGTTAGTATAAGAGAGCCAATGTGCCTCCATCTTTACATTCAAATCTGCCTGAAAAGTTTACATTTATTGCCTTTATGAAGTTAATCTTTTTTCTCCTTTATTGTTGCTTGGAAAAGTTTTTTCTTTCTTTTTGGAAACAATAGACATTCATCTCTATCTCAGTGTTAAACATGTAATGAAACAGTATTTAAATGTTATCAATGGCCTGTAGGTGCAGATTGCTACATTAGACACTGACCATCAAGTAAGCCACCTGTTAATTATACAGTCAGGTGTTATAAGTAAGACCACCTGTTCATATCCAGAGCAATCACCCTGTGCTTCACCGCCAGCAGCTAGATGGGCTGGGAGTGATTCAATAAGGTCCTGATAGGTTGTCACAGGTATCTCGAGTCCTGCTGAATGCATTGTATCCCAAAACTGCTGAAAGGTCAGTGGAGGAGGATCCATAGAGTGAACACAAGGATCGAGGTGGTCCTTAAAGGGGTTGTATCATTTCATTAAATGGTCTTCAGAATAATGGGACAGTGAAAACAAGCAACTTTGCAACTGGATGTCATTTGCAAAGCTGTCTTGTTTTCACTGTCTCCCTTACCTTCGTTTTGTGTAAACACTGTTCCCCAGTGCCGGTCGGATTCCACCTCCTTTCATTTCATTGGTTGACGGCTCTACTAATTTACATTCTGTCTGTCCCCTGGTCGTATTCACAGGAGCGTGCATTCCTGCCTCTCTCACTCAGAATAAGGGGCCGGCAACAATTTCACTCTATACAGCTAGTAGCTCCTCAGTGACACTGCAGCTGCTTCTACAATCAGAAAACAGCAGAATTGTGCCTCGGGAGAAGGGAGACGGATCTGTGCTCTGGATGAGTTCATAGAAGACTGGATTCAACTGTAACAAACCTCCTGCTGTGAGAGGAGAAGAGATCAGTGCTCTGAGTTCATAGAAGGATGTCTAGACTGAATGCACGGCTGTGGTATGTAAACAGCTCTTACAAAATAAGGCTGCATAGGGAGAGGACAGTGACATGTGGACTCAGAGAGGGGTGGGGGACACACTGACTTGGGAGCGAGCATGAACAGTGAAGGGGAGGATGATGTCATCCCCCTTCAGTTAAGAAACACCCAGCTGGGAGGGGAAGAAACACCCCTGGATTTCAGGAACTGAGAAAATCAAGCTACAAGAGAACAGCCGAACTGATGAAGCGATACATCCCCTTTAACTGGATTTAAGTGTGGGAATAAGGGGGCAGGGTAGTACTCGGAAGTACTCTGGTCATGCTCATCTAACAAATGTCAGACATTTCTAGAATTGTATACATCTAACACAA